>JAKCPI010027495.1:0-23093 GCA_023213315.1 Euborellia annulipes
TATATCTGAAAGTAATCTAGTTCACAGGAAATTAATCCTAATGAAGAATATAATATAAATCTAATAGTTTAAAATAAATTTGCATTTAAATGTTCACTTTTTGAGCTGGTACATCCCAGGAAACTGTCATTTTAGGGTTAAAAAGTCGAATATTTTCATTAAATTTGTTTACATTTTACTATTTATCATGTATGTTCTCAAAAATTATTAACTCTTTCTATTAGCCCTCGGGCTTGGTGTAATTGGTAGCGCGCCTGTCTTCTAAACCAAGGGTCGAGGGTTCGGATCCCAGGCAGTCTGATGATTTTATTTAAGCCATTTGGATGCCTGGGCCCCAAATATATATAACATGTTATATTATTCAAATAACGGTTATCGTATAAAGTCTTATATGGCCTAAGTTGCTAAAAGACTCTGTGCATGTGTGTGTGAGTGTGAGTCTGAATGAGAAAAAAGTGTGAGTGTTAGAAAAAAAAACTTTCTATAAACTGATGTTTAAAAAAAGTCAATAGGTTTGGTAGTGAATTATTTGCAATTATGCGAAATTAACCCATTTTTGTAGAACTACAGAGAATAATTTTTTTTCTTTTTTTTACTAGGATCAATTTCTGCTTTGATAGCTAAATGGCTCTCTGCTTCTGGAATAAATCCAATACTATTAATTGATCCTAAAGATCTTGAAGAGCATGTTCAAGAGGCCCACAGTGAGGATGAAGCACCATCAAGATTAGAATCCCGACCCCTTGAGGGAAAGCCGGTTGAAATAGAAGGCGCTCGAGAGCCTTCTCTTTTGGAAGACCAGCATGCTCGAGTTATAGGTGATATGTTTTCAATACTCAAAGGATTGTGGCAAGCTGAAAGAAGTTTAAATAAGCTAAACACTTAACACTTTATTCATTTGCCTGATTTGCCTGAGTACCTATTTGAGAGATTTCGTTTGACGTATCAAATATATATATTTTTCTTCCATCATTTTTATATATTAATATATTGGGTTGTTCGGAAAGTAATTTCTTTTTTTTTTTAAATAAAAGACCATTTTTTTTTAATAGTGAATAAATATTTTATTTTTTATTATTAAATATTTTATTGATCACTTTGGTCCAATCTTTTGCCATCTTTCTGGCCGGAAGAAATAATAATCAGAAGGTGCCAAATCTGGAGAATATAGTGGGTATGGCAGTATAGGTTATCCCATCCAAGCTGATAAAGCTTTTGGCGAGTTACCAAACTTGCATTATCTTGGTGAAACACTACGCCTTTTCTATTGAACATTCTGGCCTTTTCTGTTTAAGTGAATCATTCAATTTGTACAGCTGATGAGAGTAGACTTCAGAATTGATCGTTGTGTAAAAAAAAAAAAGCGATTCCTTTGAAATCCCACCAAACGGATACATTAACATTTTTTGATGAATATCGGCTTTCGAAGTTCTTTGAGCAGGTTCATCTTTTTTTACTTCATGATACTCTTGCGTTTAACATTGTTGTAGACAACCCATTTCTCGTCTCCAATGATGCTGTGCTTCAAAAAAAAAAAAAAAAAAAATGCCGAAAATATTGCTTTTTACTTTCCATATTTGAAAGGGCGCCAACAAAAATCCACTGCATAGAATCAAACGAACTTTTTCAAAATATATAAAGGTTATGCGGCTTAAGTGTGAATGTTAGCTGTGAAAAAATGCATTTAATGCTTTGTTGGTAAAAACAAAATTACTCTCTGAACAACCCAATATAATATATCTATATATATATGATATATACCATGGTATAATATATCAATAATATATCAAGCTTTCTGAATGGCCTGGTATTTATTATAAAAATATAAGAGCGTAAAAATACTTCAAGATTAATAAATTCATTAAATATAAATTAATATTTAAAGAGATATTTTGATTTGTCATTTAATAATCAAATTATCAAAAATATTTAAAATTTTACAAGACCTCCTAACAAATTTTGTTTTTTCTATTTGAACCAGATAGAGTAATGTTATTACGGCAACATTTTCCATACTCTGTTTCGTCATCCGTTTTGGTAGCTAATCTGTGTTGGGAATACGTTCTTGCTTGGAAGCATTCCGTCTACGATATTAAAGCTTTCGATTCAGCACTTGCTAGTATTCGAGTTATTCCTTCTGCTCAATTAAAACAAGGTAATTTTAATTATATTTCTTTTTTAAAAAAATAGTTCTAATTAAAAATAAAATCTAAAGAATATAAAATATATTGCTGGCATGGTTAGGTAATTTATTCAGGGGCTTCAGGAGGGCACATTGTTGGCACGCAGTTTAGTCCGAAACTACTGAGGCATTTTAAAATATTTTTTTTAAATGATTTTAATTCGTGAGCATTTTACATAATATATAGAAGGCTTTTTACTTTTTTTTTAATTACGATTAATTAAAAAATATTTTTTTTATATTTATAGAAAATACAAAAAAAAAAACTTTATTATGAAAATTGTAATTTTTTTTTAAATCTAAAATTGTAAAAATCATAAATATCCAAACTATAATAATGAAATAAAGTGGAGACCAAGTCAAAAATAAATTTCTTATTTAATTAAAAATTAACGGCCAAATAGTTCAGCACTCTTGCAAAAAATAGCATGCTAGTCCTAAAGGAATTATCAGATCATTTAAAAACCCATATTTATATCATTTTTATACTGTTATAAATGATATATAATAATATTTATAAACTATTCATTATTAAAAGATCAACGAAATTCAATCAAATGAAATACAATATAGCCCCTACCATCATTCCCTCTGTTGGCAAATTTTCGTAATAGTTAGGCTCTTTGGCTCAATTTTTAAGACCCCTAACGCCATCTTATCGGCAAAAACATGAGAACAGCTTTG
Source organism: Euborellia annulipes (assembly GCA_023213315.1). NCBI lineage: Eukaryota > Metazoa > Arthropoda > Insecta > Dermaptera > Anisolabididae > Euborellia > Euborellia annulipes. The sequence goes on from JAKCPI010027495.1 coordinate 2,867, forward strand.
CCTCCTGAAGCGCCTTAAGATGTCATACTGCTCTCTGAAACTTGAAATTTATTATAGATTGAATCATAGTTTAAATATACCTCAATATAAAATAATGAACATATAATAAATAAATTATTTTTGCCTAGGCTTATGCTCGCTCATGTGGTCCATGCATGTTGGCAAACCCTTCGAAGCTACAGCTCGATTAATCCACAGCAATGGCCATGTGCCTACGGAACAGGAACAATGCTGGAAAGAAGTTGGCCTAACTGATCTTCAAATCCCACATTTCTTATCCAATTGTACTCAACTTTTAGATATTTTTATGGAGGTAATTTTTTTTTTTTTTTAATAACATCGGTGATACAAAAAAAGGGCGTCTCTCTACGTCTTTTCAGAATTATATAAAAATGATCCTATATTCTTCCTTAAGTGGTATTGTTGAAGTTGGTTTATTTATGAAAGAAAAACTCTAAATTTTCAGCAAGTTTTTTATTAGTTTTCAAGGTAATATTTCCAAATATTTCGGAGACCTATCGGCACTCCTTCTTCATGGATTTCACCTCCTTCACCACGTATGCCCTTTACATTTAAATCGCTTGGAAGCGACCATCTTATACGTTCAGCAATTATTAATTATTAATTATTTAGATTAATTAGAGAGTCGCTTCCAAGCGATTTAATTGTAAAGGGTATACTTGGTGAAGGAGGTGAAATCCACTGAAGAAGGAGTGCCGATAGTCTCCGAATTATTTGGAAATATTACCTTGAAAACTAATAAAAAACTTGCTGAAAATTTAGCGTTTTTCTTTCATAAATGATCCTAATATTTATGGATGAAATTTCACTTTTATGAAATTTTAGGGAAGTTCTATTTAATGGTCTTTATAAGCAATGTTTTGATTATATTTTAATTTTTTGTTGATATCAGTTATATTTTTTACTCTATATCTATGAGGCGTTGCCGCGGCTCTCAATATTAGTATATTATTTATATTTTAAATTTTTTAATTGAAATTATTTCTTAAATTTTAATTATATTTTCTTATTTTACAGGCTTATGTCCTAAGTACAATGAACTGTGATTCTGGTGCTGGTGCGATCGCATCTCCTCTGAATCGATTAGAAGCCCTCTGGTCGGGAAGCGAGACCGGACCTACGCCTTTATGTGATCTAGCCTTAGATCAACCTCCTGTTAATTATGATCTTCTTTATCATCATTATCAACTGGCTGTGGCTTTACATATGATTGCATCCCTTGGTTTACGGCTTAATAAACCTTTAACATCTCTTTTTGATTCAGTGGTTAGTAAAGTTATTATTTTAAAATATAAAACTAAATTCTAGATCAAAAGAGAGTTCAGAAAAGCAATATAAGCACCCTAAGCTGAAGGAAGTTTAAATAAGCTAAACACTTATCTTTGCTTTTTTCAGTTGCCTCAACTAACTTATTTGGTAGATTTCGATTGACGTATCAAATATATATATTTTTCCTCTATCAATTCCATATATTAATATATAAATATCAGGGATTTTTTAATTATAAACCACATTTTGTATTAATTATTTATTAAAAATATAAATATTGTACAACGTCTCGACTGCTTATTCTGCAGTGCTTTTCAAGTACTGTACACTTGCTCCGATTAAAGTGAACTAACCCCTAAGGGACCGTGAACTGCACGACGTCAACGCCATCTGCAGCCTTTCCCATGAAGTTAGACACAAACTTCGCTTAGACACAAACAGAGCCTTTCCCATGAAGTTATGACACAATCATCAAAGCAAGTGTTTACATAAAAAGCATGTTCGAATTTTATTAATTCCCTGAATATCATATAAAACCATTTATATTTATTATTATTATTATTATTATATTTATTATTATTATTATTACCATTTATTTTTATTCGTTTTCTTATTAGATCTTAAATGTGGACACTTATAACTATGTATCAATTATCTGTTGAATTTTGTTGTTGATTTATTATTATACTCTAAATGGACTTGTGATAATTTTACGTATGAACACTCTTAGATGTTTTATTTTATTTTTCAGGGCTATAATGCATTTTTTTCGGATTTACATCGCAAACCTCAACTTCCCAGCCATGAACCCGAACCTCGATTATTTAATGCAAGAATAAATTTTCTCTGCAGAGTTATTTCAGCTGCTATTGAAAATGCTATAAGTGGAAGAGATTTGTCACCTGAATCTCCTGATGAATCTGGGAATGGATCTTTCTTTCCTTATCATCCTTCCCATACATATAACCAGCAGGTATATATTGATCATATGATATGTTATATGATATATATGCTAAAAATATTTTTTTCTTAAATTTGGGCATTTTTAAATTTTAAAATATGTGGGCTTTTTTTCAAAATTTTTGATAATTTTTTTTTCTTCTTAATAAATATAATAAATATTAATATGTTTTTTTTTTCAGACAAGTCGTTGGATCAATTCATGTCATAATCTAGCAAGCGCTTGGGGAGTTTCTCGAGACAAGTTACGAAGACATCAAGTAGTAGAACTTTACAAAAACGGCTTGGATAGATATGCTGAAGAAGTAAAAATTTATATCATTTTTTTTCTATTAATTAGTCTGGGGAAAACCTTCAATTCAAAGTGCAAATTGGATTAAAAATAATACATTGCATAATTTCTTTGTATCAGCATAGTCTTAAAACATACTAAATTTTTAATTCATATTGTTTTTTTTTTTTTTTTTTTGTTAATTTTAAATAATACTATATATTGAATATATAATTTTTTTTTAAAATCAAATAGAGAAAAAGAGAATTTATTTTCAAAGTTATCTAGTGATTAGTAATTAATCTAAAAATTTAACATCTAATATTATTAGAATTACTTTTTCCTTTTAATTTAATTTTATTTGATGTTTTAGATTTTGCCTGCGGTTAATGATAAACGAGTCCTGGCTGCTCAGTTGCTGATAATCGTTGGTCAACGTGTTAAATTATTCTTAGAACGATCCCGCAATTTCCGTGAAAGGCTTTCTCATATGAGCCCTTCTCTCACTATATGGATTAATGCTCTCGTGCGTATTGTACTTTTTTTTTATTAACTAAATTAAGCTAGAATTGACAATAATTTTAGTTTTTTTTTTCTTTTAAAAAAATGCTCTTTTGTATAAAAATTATGAAAGGCTATCAAATCTTTTTTATATTTTTTTAAAGAGCCTAACTAAAATCTTTTGATAGTTTTTTATCGTTTCGATTCTTTTTACCCAGGACTAAAAGGCGATTTAAAATTGCCAAGACATGACGTCTATGGTTGGTAGATCTTCTGAGGGTCAAAGAAACCTTTGACTAAAATAGTTTTTACTTTCATAATATGTGATATAATAAGTTTATAGTGGACAATAAAATAGAAACACTGGATCTATCCATAGCTTATTTTTTATACTACATATTTTAAACAGTTTCTTTTTTTTCCCAAAAATTAACTTGCTATGATATACGCCTTTTAAAAAATACCTATTCATACATTACTGTCAGAAAGGTTGTTGAGCCAGTTTTTTTTAGATTAGAAAAACAATTTTTTTTTTTTACAATTATTTAAATTAAATTACTTACGAAAACTATATTAAAGTAAATTGCCAAAGAAAAAAAGAAATTTAATTTCGTATTTTGATTCATCGAAATAGCCACTCCTATTATTATCATCGGAATTTTTAATTATAGACCACATTTTTTTTATTAATTATTTATTAAAAATATAAATAAAATAAATAAATTTATTTATAATTTTTTTCTTTTTCTAGAAAACGCTGGAACAAAAGAACGACATTCCCTTGACTGACACTCACCAGCTCCTCGAACACGTGATTTCACTACTGAATGAGGACCATCCTCATCTTCCACGTGCCACTCAACTTTTAGAAACTCTCGATGCTTTTGAAGCTGCTGATGCAGCTGACTTAAATGCCAATGATCAATTTTAGGAAATATAAATCAATAATTAACCCTGGCTGCAGGCGCGTTCCTTCGGAAGGACCCCCCTTCATCTAAGGGGGCTAAGCCCCCCACCCCTCCCTTACACTTGAAATTTTGGGTTCTTAAAGAAAAAAATTGAGTAAGAACTTTACACAATTTTTTTTTTTTTTAATTTGTCCTGAATTGTTTTTTAAACATTTAAATTTTAAATTTGAACTATTTATATAAATTTTATTGGAAATGAAAATTTCAGCCTCCCCAAAAACAAAATCCCAGGACCGCGCCTGCCCTGCTGCTTCTCTGATTGAGCAGAAGGGAAAAATTAAATAATCTTCAATTTAGTAAAAAACATTTAATACTTTAATTAAAATTAAATAAATATATCAGGGGCGTATATATAATTTTTTTCTGAAGGGGAGGGGGGCGGGCGAACTAATTTAAAAATGAGTTCGGGCCCTCCTCCTACTATACACAAAAATATTTTTAAAATACTGGATATACCTGGGCCTGGGCCTGGGCCCTCTCAAAGACAAAAGTTTTATTAAAAAAATCCTTGCATATTAACATATTAAACTTTTTTATTACTTTTATTTATGCAACGTTTTTTCTCAAACAATAATATAGAAATTAGCCATACCGGCCGGCCGCCTCTCCCCCCCCCACCCCCCCCCCTTATATACTCCCCTGAAACATATAGGCTAATTGTTTATTCAAATTTTTTTTCAGGTGAGCAGAACGCATGACGTAAGGTATCAGACTCATTCACTCTCCAGCAAAAATTCCATAAAGAAGTTTTCACCTCAAAAAATCGGGTGTTAAATTTTTCACAATCATAATTAGAGGTTGGCAAAATTGTTGGTTTGGATGAAAGCATTGTTAGCAAGGATGGATACGGAGGGAGCAAAGGGGGTAATTACCCCCCCCCCCCGAGATTTGAAAAAAATACCTTTTTTTCTAAAAAAAATTTATTTTTAATGTAAAATTTTAAGAATTAATACTTAAAAATTTGATTTGTATTTATATTCTGGCAAACAAGTACAGAATGCGCCTTTAAATTACCGAAATTAAGAAAAAAATTGTGTGCTGTGCGACCAGTCACACCAGATTCCCCCCCCCCCCCCCCCGAGAAACACCTCTGGATCCGCCCTTGATTGTTAGCAAGTCGTTCAATGAAAAGTTTAAAAAAGGGTATGCGAATTTGAAGCAAATTCTTCCCTTCACAAAGAAGGATTGTTAGCAAGTTTCTTCAAATTGCTCATACCATTTAGCAATCTGCTTTCCAAAGCGAATTCAACTGCAAATTTTACGGAAACTCGTGCAAAGGTAATTTGACTAATGATTTAGTTCCGGATTCAAATTAGCATTAATAAAGAACTTTTGTATGATTAAAATGAAATAGTAATCAGAGATGAGTCTGAACCTCTAGTCCAGCTTTTATTTCTCTTCGGTTTTCAATAGAAATCTCGGGGTTGAATGATAATTTTGCTAATTTGATTTATATTGTGATTTTTAAATTTCTTTAACCGTTATGAAGTGACAGATCTCTCCTATTTTTTCCTCGGCTCATAGCGGAACTCTTCTAGCAGTGGCGCAAACAAGGATGGGGGGAGGGGTTCTCATTTGTTTTTACTTTTTTAGCAACTTTCTCATTTGGCATTAAGCATGATTCTTCGAGGCTAGATCCAGGAAGGATCATAAAAAATATACGATTAAGGCAAAGGGTCTAATGACCCCCCCCCTAGTTGCGCCACTGCTTCTTAGACATACTTAATTAAAATTAAAACTATCTATAAATAACATATATTATTATTATTATCTATCCATGTATATAAAATTATTTTGTACATAATTTGTTTTTGTACTGATTAATTAAAAATAAACATATATTACTACCAATGGTTTTTTTTTGTTTAACATTCTCCAAGGTGAGACTGACTGAGGGCCTTCTCTGCTTATTCCCAGTCAGGGGGACGGGGCATCCAGGAAGAGGCGTCACTGCTTCTTTGATTCACTGCAGTGGATATTCCATTTAAAGGATATTAAAGAAACACTCTTTTTTTACAGGATAAACAGGAAGTTACTTCCGGAAGTCAGTTGAAATTGACAATAGTAAGAAAAAAACAAATTTTTTCTTTTTGCAAGGAACTTTATAGCTTGGCGACCGAGCGTGCACTGCTTGTCTCAGTTTCAACCCCTGAGGGTCATCATCAGGCCTATATTTTTTTACAAATAACATGTTAATAACCATGGGCGTAACTAGAGAATTTGGCTGGTGGGGGGGGGGGGCATGGGACCAGCTATCCTCCCGGAAGCCTGGAAAGCCCCATATTTTCTCAATTTTTCTTGGGACAGGGAGCTTTCGAGCCACGAGCCTTATGGGGGGCCTAGGCCCCCCTAGTTACGCCCATGTTAATAACACAAATGTGTTATTCTATTATTTAAAAAAACCATTACTTGAACAAAAAACACACACTCTTAATAATGATAATTTATTTATTTTATAAATAAACTATTGTATATATAAAAAAGGTCGTTAAGGCAATACATTTTTGAATTTGATGGTTTTGAGGTCCCATATATCCATTAAAGTGTGACCATGGGCGTAACTAGAGAATTTGGCTGGGGAGGGGGCCATGGGACCAGCCATCCTCGCTGGGGGGGGGGGGCATGGGACTAGCGGACTATTCTGCGGTGGGCCTGGAAAGCCCCATATTTTCTCAATTTTTCTTGGGGCAAGGAGCTTTCTGGGGGGGGGGGGCGGCACCCCCCTAGTTACACCGTAACCTGTAAATGTCTATGTGTGGACAAATCATCACCAAGATCGTAAGTTAGCTACCCCCCTGGTAAACACCACGAAACTTTTAAATAAAATTGGCCCAAGAGAACGAGTAATTTATTAGTAACTTTTTTAGTTTTTTTGATTTATAGCTTGAAGTTAATAATTATTAGGAACCGACCGATTATTCGGTTTCGGCCAAAAAGTAGCCGAAACTTTCGGCCGAGCCGAAACCTGAGTTTGAACAGATGGAGATGAGACTCGCATGCAAAAAAAAAAAAAGTCAAATGATTTGCACATGAGGGAGAAAAAAATTTAGTCTCCCTAAAAACAAAGGTTAAATGATTTTCATGGGAGGGAAAAAAAATTTTTAGCAGGGCGGAAAAAATTTCTAAAAAAAAAAAAAGGTAAAATGATATGAATTTTTTATAGAAAATACAAGTTTCGGTTTCGACCGAAACTAAGACCGGGGCCGAATATTCGGTTTCGGCTGAAAATCTTGTTTCGGTCGGACCCTAATATTATATAAGCTTTTTTTTTTTTTTTTTTTTTTTTGAAAAAATTTTCCCGTTTAGGACAGATCCGTGAAGAAAAATCATACCATTTTAGTATTTATTAATTTAAATAGCCGACAAAAGTTAGGGTACCGCCGGAAGTCGAACCACGAATCCACCTATTTGTACTCAGTGTGCCCTAACCACTGGACCACAGCACGGCATTCGGCTATTTAACTTAGCTGAGATCGGTAAATTAGTTTTCGGGAGAATCTGACTCAAATACCAAGCCACTAATTTCTCCGTCATCCAGGCTCAACCAAGGGCGGATCCAGAGGTGTTTCTCGGTAGGGGTAATCTGGTGTGACTGATCGCACAACACACAATTTTTTCTTAATTTCGGTAATTTAAAGGCACATTCTGTACTTGTTTGCCAGAATATAAATACAAATCAAATTTTTAATGATTAATTATTAAAATTTTACATTAAAAATAGATTTTTTTTCCAAAAAAGTATTTTTTTCAAATCTCGGAGGGGGTAATTACCCCCCCCCCCTTGTATCCGCCCTTGGGCTCAACTTCCGGCTCCCTGATTTTTGTCGGCTATTTAAATTAATAAATATTCAAATTGTACGCATTTTTAAATCTATAAATTATAGAAATAGTCAAAGTAATGCTTAATAAAAAAAATTAAAGAATTTAACATATAGATGTTTTTTTTTTTTTTTTTTTTTAGTGGGGTTGCTGAACAGTAGCACAAAAATTGTGTAGGTTGCACGAGCTCACGAACGCCCCCCTCCCCCCCCCCACCCCGCCATACTCGGCGCTCCTGTACTGTGTTTGAATGTTGCGATTCTGGTGCAATTTAATTAACGTAATATATTAATACAGAAAAGAGTGGCTGTGGCCGTTTCTATAGCAACCAATCCTGAGGGGTGGCTTTGCTGCTTTCAATCTCATCTTAAAAAATTAGAAAACATACGACAGCGAGAGAGATTTAGAATCTGGTTTAGAGGAGCCTCAGGCGAAGAGATCCTCCGAATAAATGTAATTAGTCAATGCCGTCAAAGGACGGCAAACCATGCCCTAAAGAAAATATGTGGCTTATAAAATTAATACATAGAAAACAAGGTGACCAAGGTGGCATGGCATCGCTATATTTGAAAAAAAAGTCACCGTGAGAGTGAGTGGCTGAAAAACATAAAGAAAAAAGAGCTAATTAATTAATTAATTTAATTAATTGGTTATAGGTTATATGAGACAGAATTACTATTAGTAAATAAAAATGTGCAATTAAAGAAAAGATCAATCATGATTTTGCAATTTTATGTTGCTCTCAACTTATAGATTTTTTTTTAACCCCCTCCTTGGTTTAAAAGGCGGCTGACAAGTGGGAAATTTTCCAAAGGGGCTGAATTTCAAAAAAACCCGAAAATCGTTTCGAGATATTTAACTAATTTTCTTTTATCGAAGAAAGCAAATTGAAATCTCAGCTTGGGTGAAAGCTAAGTAAAATCAAAATTTTAGCCAAAATGGCACCTGAAATAGGAATTTCGAAAAATCGCTTCTTAAATGACGCCCTCGCAATAAACGTGATCTTTTGCATTTCATGCGAAATTTCAGTTGGATTTTAAAAATAATTTTGTAGTTTTATACAAAAATCGCAGATAAAACTGTAAAAAACGTATAAAACTATGGCGCGCATGCGCGAACTTGCGAAAATTAGAAAAAAAAATGATTGACAGTACTAAATAAACTTAATAAATGACTTGTTTGGATTTTCCTGTGGTTTGTTTGCAAAAATCACAAGTTATTGACAGTGGCGTACCTAGAGGGGGCGGGGGGGGCGGTCCGCCCCAGGCCCCGAGCCGGCATAGGCCCCCAAATATTTATAAAACAGGTGTATAAAGGCGCCCTCTTCTAGTGCCGCCCCAGGCCCCCAACTGCCTCGGTACGCTTTTGGTTATTGACCACACAAAGAATGACCGAAGCGTTTTAATTTTTACAAATATTTAAATTTTTATATAATAAATATATAAATAAAGATCGGGTACAAAAAGATTAAAAAGCAGGAAATTTATAAATGAGTAAATATAACAAAATATTTTTATGTATATATACAATGCATTTATTTATTATGTTACATTTATTAAAAACATAACTAGTCTAATAGGGGCATTGTTTAAAGTTGGTGTATGCAATACATTTTCGCTACTCATTTTTAAATATCCCGCTCCTCCATACACAAAAATATTTTTAAAATACCTTATATCTCTGAACCCGGAGGATCCCGGGCCCTCTCAAAGACAAATTTTCAATAAATTTTTTTTTAATATACATTTTTCCGTTTTTGCCTAATGTTTATAAATTTTACACATGAATTCTAATACCTCTCTGATTCTAATGTACCATACTACCCAGAACTAAATATATGCACAACTTTCAATTATCGAAGCTATCAGAAATTTGTGTGCTGTGCAACATCACACCAGATTTAAAATAAAATGCCTTCATACTACGCGCCATTTCCCCCCCCCCCTTCTTTTTGAATTCCCCCGCCACCGATTTTTAAAGGCGAAAGCGAAGCCATCTTCAGTTCAGTTGGCTGTTGACACGGCTTTTAACGCGCCCTTCATTCACTGCATATTCGCGTTTTTTATTAAAAGTTTTTTTTTATTTTGTGATTATTAGTGTTCATCAGTGTTTTAATTAGTGCTCTTGGATAATGGATTATTAATTTTAATGGTCATCATCTTTCTTTGTCTTAATCTCACACTGCGGGGTCGACTCAGGATTATTATTAATGGTATTTATATTTATTTTAATTAGTATCACACTCTCTCTCTATTCTCTTGTAAAAGTGTGTATCCTTAAGTTTTCTAACCATATAAATTTGTATTTGATAAAAATCCTATTTCTTATTTTTTTAATCTTAGGCGTATATCATTTTAATAATTCTATTAAAATAGATTTCTAACAATATCCATTTTACTTGGAACCAAGGTATTCTTGGAACTTGATTGTCGCGTGCATAAGAGAATCAAAACATACATACAACAAGCTTGTTATTTAGTTCGAACTCTCGCCGCTTGGAGTGCTTCCTTCAATCTGAGATTAGAGACTCTATCTGAAATGATCAAAGTTTCTTTCCTATTTTTAATACTCCACAATTTATAATTCATCTTTTCTTAAAATGAATTTGCTTTATATATAGAAAGGTATATTTTAATTTTGTTTGTTTTTTGCTAGGCGGTTATAATTGGATAAAATTAATAGGTGATGATTAAAAATCTAATTTTCCTATTATTTTTCTACACCAAATTTTTTCATATCAATCCATCCAAGTGAGGATATTGTCATGGTTAACTTTTAAACGGAGGCGTACTGAGGCAATTTGGGGTCTTGGGGGTCACTGGAAGAGGGCGCCTATATACATTTTGTACCAGAGGTGTATATTTAATTTTCGGGGGGAGGGGGGGCAAACTCATTTTTAAATATCCCTCTCCTCCATACACAAAAATATTTTTAAAATACCGTATATCCCGAGGGCCCGGGGCCTCTCAAAGACAATTATTTGGGGGCCTATGCCGGGTCGGGGCCTGGGGAGGACCCCCTCTCGGTACGCCTCTGCAGATAATTTTACTTCACGGACAAGAAGTCCCGCATCACATATATAAATTTGTATTTTTTTCTCCCTCGTGCTGGGGAGGGTGGTTAAAGCCCTAAACACCCCTGGTTTAAAAGAAATTCGGTTCGGTTCGGACATAACCGGATGGGCACATAAGGCGTCCATGGAGTTCAAATTAACAAAACCAAACTGTCATTTGTTGATTTTTATTCTTAAAATGTTTTAAAAATCTTAGGACGTAACTTAAATCAACAGCTGTATTTCTAAATAGGCTAAAAAGGCTGCAGCCTAGAGCGGCATTAAATTCAGGGGGGGGGGGGGCAACTGGCAATTTATTCAAAAGTTAAAATGAATTATTTCAGGCGATAATAAAATTTTCTGTACGAATTTAAGAATAAGAAAAAAGATGAAACCAATGAACTCTATTATCCTTTTGTTGTATAAAAGAAATGTATTAAGTAAATATGAACTATAGAGGGAGTGGCAAATGGACTTTAGCCTATAGGCGGCATTCTCTTAAATTCGGCCCTGATTCTTTCCAGTTCCCGGTTTTGTCCGACCTGGTCGGACAATGAACATTTTTAGAAGATGTTTTTATGATCTTAATTGCAATTGTTCACCTCTGATTTTGTTGCTTTTTTCTTCAGAAGAGATCATTTTATTAGTTTAAAACAAATTTTGACTGTTTCATTCCCAGAGTAAATAAATAAAAAGCAAAAACCATTAGGGTCCCGGTTTTATCCGATTCTTCCCTATAATTTGAGATTTAATTAATTACTAATATAACCAATAAATAAAATCAAGAAATAAGCAATTAGATAAATTACTCGCATCATTTTCGCTTGTATCACGGACGTAAAAATGCCATTAGCAAATTTACACTATTTTCAGGTGTAATTATACTAAAAGTAGTGATGTAAGAAGAGATTTTGCATAATTTGAAGGCGAAAGGCTTTGGAACTCCCCGAGGGCCAACTGAACCAATTAATTATTAGTTTGACTAGAAGAACCTTAAGCTATAGCCCTATATAAAATAAGGTTCCATTTTAATCAAACTAAAACCCGCCAAGATAATCACATCATCAAATACCTTAGAACGAAAAAGCAACTTTTCAGCGCTAAGCCTCCCTGAGGCGTTTCTCTCCCGTGTGCTCGGCTCTAAGTATGTACAGGGTGTCCAAATGGAAATGATACTTTATATAAATAAACTATATGGCTGTTAAAGATGCTACTAATATTATTTAATATTTTATAACAAATTTTTTATTAATCTAGGGATCATTTAATCCAATTAGAAATTTCCTCAGCAAGCCCTTATCATTTTTTTTAACGGAAAGCAGAGACGTATTTTCTGCATTCATAATCTTTTTCTTTTCTTTTTCAAAAATAGATATTTCCCGAGGGACTGAATAATAGGCTAAAATGAATTTCAAACCCCCGAAGAAAAGTATGAGGTAAAAACCAGAATTTACAAATATTTCAGCTTTCGATGTAAAATTTCCAATAATAATTTGACAAAAGTGAAGTGTCCAAAAAAAAATTTAATCTAAGGAAAATAAACAGTGATGGCGCTACGGGAATTATAAGTTAGTATCAAAAATAAAAAGAAATTGATAATAGTAAGAAAGAAAAAAAAGTGCAGGAGATGGATTTGAACTCGAAAAGCTTGGTAAGGTGAGGGTGGAAAAAATGAAGTTGTTGACGATTTTACCCCAATTTAGACAGACACCTTTGATTTTATTAGTATCAAGAAAAATAGACCATATAAGAAACATTGAATAAAAGACGTATTAAAAAAATTTTAATATTGTACTTTGATATGTCGTTTTTTATTAGGTTATATGCAGATTAATAAGTTATAATCAAAATTTCAATAGCATGCATAATTTTCAAATTATTCAATTATACAAAATCGGGACAATGAACATTTTCAGAAGATGTGTTTTTATGATCTTAATTGCAATTGTTCACCTCTGATTTTGTTGCTTTTTTCTTCAAAAGGGATCAATTTATCAGTTTAAAACAAATTTTGACTCTTTCATTCCCATAGTGAATAAATAAAAAGCAAAAACCATTAGGGCCCCGGTTTTATCCGAATTTCCCCTACGTCTTTTATTCAATGTTTCTTATATGGCTTATTTTTCCTAATATTATTAACATCAAAGTTGGCTGAATCGTTATAGTGGTCAACAATCATATTGTTTCCATTCTCACTTTACCAAACTACGCGAGTTCAAATCCATCTCCAGCTCTTTTTTTTCATTCTTATTATTATCAATTTCCTTTTATTATTTTTAATACTAACTTATAATATGATTCATCTGTCATTAGGCCTATAACTAGAGAAAGTATTTTTGACAAAATGGAAATCTGGTCGATTGAATTAATTATAAAGCTATAGGCGGCACACCATAACTTTTGAAGGTTACATCTAAATTAATAAATATTAAATTTAAATAGAAATTTTCTTATTTGGCTCCCTTCACATAAAATGGAGCTTACTCACAATTTCAATTTTATACTCCTCTCCAGTGAGGGTGTCAGCTTTTTCTCCGAGGGGGGGGGGGGGGGGGGGTTAGTATTAATACATAAAGAAAATAATGATATGGTGTGCCCAAGCACTTTACTATTCTATCTTTCTCTGGAGCTTCATATTTAAATTCAAATTATAATATTTTCGGTTTTATGTCCATTATTTTAAACCAACTTAATTTTTACTTTCTCTTACCTATAGGCATATATGAAATATATATAGAAGGAAAGTGTTGCGATCATGTCAAAAATTCGAAGTCGAGATTTTTATGGATATACATATTTTGAGGTCCGCTGAGTCCAAAAAAGTGGGTCCCGCAAATTGGTCTGTCAGTCTGTGTGTGTGTCTGTGTGTAAAGATTTTAAGCATGACGGAATTAAGCTACTGGATTGAAATTTTATATTTAAGTTAGGTACCCTTCCGGAAACTCAAAATAAGCTTTTGAACAAAATCGGCCAAAAAGTACTAGTACTTTACTGATATACTTTTTTTAGATTTTCTCAAAATTCGCTCCAACTATTTTGTTTAAAATTCATATTCAATTATTTTTTAAATGCTCTTTAAAATGTATATTCTCATTTTGCCCTTGAAATCGTTTGAAGCAAACTTTACTCTTGTACTTCATAGGAAAAATAGGAGGCCATGGTAACAGAATATAAATCTTTTTCTTTTTAGATTTAAATTCATATAAATAACGTATTTTTTATGCCATTTAAAAAGTATATCACTAAAATTTTTCGTGAAAATTGTTTGAAGTACATTTTACTGATGCAGTATTTCAGATTTTTCAAATTCATTTTCCGGATCTTCCTTCCATAGAGCCAATGTTAAATCCCAATGGGGATTTGCTTGTTAATTTCGATTCAAAGGGGTCCCCTTTGGAACTTGTTACACATTAAAAAAAATTTTTCCAATTCTTATGAAATGTTGTATATATTTAGGATACTCCATTGTATATAAAATATCCAAATATGAGATTGAAATTTTGAAAATAATCATAGTTTATTTCAAGCAAGTCAACATTTAAAATACACAGAGCCTATGGAAATTTAAAATCAATTTACTTTTTTTTTTACTTTTTACTCATGAAATGCAAGTGGTCAAGTTATCTCTGGTGCTATGGGAAACTAAATATATCTCGACACAAAAAAATTTGATGTGGCAAGCACGGTGCACAACTTTCTCTTACCGAAATTTCGAATGGATTAAATAATCAAAATTATCAATTTAACAAAATGTGATATTTAAATCGATGGTGGGCCAGACGTCCACTAGCCCACATCATACTCGAATTAGTAGAATCTAAAATTTGTCTCTTTTTTCCTGCCCGGTCCCACACATGGGGTTTGATGGATGGGATTTACTTATTGATTTCTCAAATGCGAAATTTGTGGATGTCTACTAAAGTTTAAACAGTTCAACATTCGAACCAATCGACCATCTTCAAAAAAATTAATTTAATGATTTGTTAGTAGCCCTATATTTCTCTGTTGGTGGGCCAAACGTTTAATTAAAAATAAAATTTTATCGTTCGCAGACTAGTTTGTCGGAAGAGCCCTGATTTTTTGAGGCACTCTATACTCAAGTTGACTGGACCCCCGACATGATGGCGCCGATATTTATTGACAAAAGATTTAACGAAATAAGCTGGTTTAGGCTTTGGTATCAATGGGAAGATGTCACGTGATTCACCCCAAGACGACAATGAGATCGAGCTCTCGAAAAAGCCTAGTATTCTTGAAAATGCGATTTATTGCCTAGTAATATTAGTCTTTTAAAGTATAAAATAAATGGTCGGACTAAGCCGAGCGAACAACTTTGCCCACTATCCTACAAAATAATTGTAGTAAATACGGTAGAGTATTTTATTAATCAAATCAAAAGATTGGGCTTGCGTTTGTTTATTTGTTTTGATTTTGTTCTGTCGCTATCATTCCAAAAACTACTTAAATGGATTCTGGGGATCTTAAAACCCTACAAAAAAATAATGCTAAAACTTACTAAATATCCAATAAATTTCTCATTATAGTTTCAGTACAGTAGGGCCTAAATCTCTGATATTGGAGGAAATATTTATTAATTTAATATATATGAAAAAAAAACTCATTAAACTAGATGTACAGTATAGATATAAATATAAAAATATTATATTAAATACTAGCCGCGCCGCCCGCCTTGGCCCTCCTCAAATGGCTCCGGCCCACCTGAGGCGGGCTCTCGCCTTTCCTTAATCATGTGCCTCTGACAACACGTTTCAGATAATTAATTTAAATCTGTAAGATATATATGTATACATCCCTACATTTATCTTAAAAAATAATATAATTGTATTTGTTAAAATTACATCAGTCAGATGATTTTTGGGTCTGGCTTCTGCATATGAAATTTTCGTTTCTCCTACACTAAAAATAAAGGAAAAATAATTTTTTGATCAAAGTTTGTTTTGGTTATGTAACCCAATATTAACTGAGATACGGCCGATCAAAGTTAGACCAAGTTTCCATGTAAAACAAATGGAAAATTCGTTGGGCCGTATCTCGGTTTTGAATTTACAAATTCGATTTATCAACCAAATTTTAGCAAATTTAATGCTCTACACTTTTCTATAGTACTATGGTACACAAACTATGTTTAGTTTACGAGATATAAGCGAAAAACTGAAAAAAGTACACAAACTTTGAGGTTTTTTTTATTTTTTCCAACCCCTGTACGTATTAAACAAAAGCAAACTTTAAAAGCTAAAAATGGAAAGTTAAGTGATTTTCGGTGTCTAGAATCAGAAATCCAGCATTAGAAGAGAAACCCAAAAAAAAATTTTGTTGACCTGTTGGCTTTGATTTTTAATTTAGGGAGATAGATTATACTAGTAGGATTTCTATAGAGCAGGACCGTATAAATGGGAGTCCGAAACCCCCCACTACCCGAAATCCCGAAAAATTACAAATAAAGAAAAATATATTGAGAGAAACATAGTGTTAACGTTTTAAATTTTGTTAGAACTTATATTCTTTAAAATTTATTCATTTGGAAGGAGGGTGGGGGATCACCCCCCACCGGAAAATTTTTGACTACGGCCCTGATTACGAATATTGTCATGTAAATGATATAATTGGTATCTAATTTCATATTTAAAATTATTATTATTATTTTATTTATTAAGGGGTTGATTGACTAAGGACTAAAAAAAAGAATTCTTAATGTTTTTATCAAAGTGTGGATATTTTTTTTTTCTCTAACTCTAAATATTTTTTGTTAGATTAAAATAAAAAGTATTAGTATTTGTATTGTATAAATGTGAATTGTTATTCTGATTCTTTTCCTTTCCATAAGATAGAGAAAAAGACTCGTTTAGTCGAGTTCAAGTCAGTTGAGCTGGCGGGGCTCTCGATACTCTGTTTATTTATCTTAAAGTGTTTTAAATACCCTCAACCCCGGACACCCTCTTCGCCACCGCATTGACACTCTTATTAAAGGTAATTAATATTCTTTTTTTTTAAAGACAATATTTTTTTTTTCTAAAAAACAATGGAATTAAATACTGTCATCAGGGGGAAGATACGGTAAAGGAGGGAAGGTTTTACGAGATTGGAAAAATGATTCTTTTTTTTTCTTTCTTTGAGTTATATAGACATAAAAAAAATTATTTCACATAATGTAAACTGTTTTTACTTATGATTCTTATGCAAAGGCCTGAATATGGGCTGAAAATCTTTTTAAATAAATAAAATATTTTTAAAAATGTGGTGTGATTGGTCGCACAACACACAACTTTCTCTTACCTTCAGGAATTGTAAAGTTTGCGCTTGTCACACCAGACTTTTTCTGTCGACATATATTTAATTTCCGACAGTAGTAGTCTATATTAGATAGAAATATATATTTTGAAGAAGATGTAAAAAATAATTGATTTTTAAATTGTAATCAAAATTGTTAGTGCGAATTTTGATTTTCAAATTTATTTGAGAGATGTGAGCGAGGAATGCTAGCTAATCTTATCCCCCCCCCCCCCCCAAAAAAAGGAGTTCAGACAAGGGCATTTGAGTGGTCTTTGTGCAAATAATATTAAAGGGAGTTAGGCTATTTAGCTTATTTAGAATCCTGCATTTTTCAGCTGTCTGAATACGATTTGCTTTTTTAATCTATGAATAAATCAGTAGTTAATTTACCTTTTTAAATAATTTTGATAAACATTAAAGAATAAAATAAAATTTTTTTCATTTTAAATTTACATTTGAAATATTAATTTTTTAATTAAATTTGATTTAATTCTCATTAAAAAATTTATTTTCTAACAATTTAATATAATTTTTTTTAATAAGAAGATTAGATTATACATCCTCCCAAAATATGCATCTGCTGAACAAATGCTATTTGACATTTTTCTAAACAAGTGTACCGACAGCTACCACTTGAAAGTGTCAATATTTCTTGACATTCTGATAATTATTGGAAATATTATTCCACCGAATGGAATGTACGTTGAAAGCAGGGCCGGATCTAGAGGGGGGCAGTGGGTGCATGTGCCCCGGGCGGCAGATATCAGCGGGCGGCAATTAAAGAAAGTTTTACTTAAAAAAAGGTAAAATGATATGAATTTTGCATAGAAAATTTTAAGGAGGGGGCGGCAAATTAAATTTTGCCCCCTTAAAAAATCTCGTAGTTCCGGCCCTGGTTGAAAGATCTGCCGTACATGGGTGTAAGATGAATTGGCATGTGTAGTTCAAGTCTATTTCTAAGATCTCTGCTGTAAATAGATGTCTCAAATTCAAATAGTTAGTACAGATTATCATGCTCTTTAATTGTAAATAATTTATATAGAAATGATGATACTCGCTTCTGCTGCTTAATTTGTGGAAAAACGGGCTAATATGCTCATAGATGGGGATATTATAGCTACATGAACCTAATACAGGAATTAAGCACCTTGTCAAGTTTAACACTCAACTCCTGCGATAGATTATTATAGACTAAGCAACATTAATCAAAGATAGAAAAGAATAAGAATAAGAATAAAGAAAATTTATTAAAGGCCCTGAGAACTTCATGTTCTCTTTATGAGCCGCAAGAGATTACATTAAATGTTATGATTTTTTCTCACATGACTGTATACATTTTATTATTACATTTTTCGCTTTAATAATTAACTTTTCTTAACATACACATACATATTGTACACACCCATGCACAACTGACCAAGTCAACTCGCATTCAATGCATCCTCTCACTATTATCATTATATTTATCATCACACTTATACGTTATTCACATTTATATTCAACCATTTTGAATTTTACGGAGATGGTCTCTCAATTTCCCAGAGAATGTATGAAAAGAGAGAGAGAGAGAGAGAGATCGTCTTTCGCCGAAGAATTTATCATCAACTTGGAACCCAGGCCTCAAGGTGTGATTTCTAAACGAATACAAATTTAAATGTATTCACTTTTCAAATTATTTTAATTTAGAAAATTTCTTTTCACACCTTAACTGTATCAGCTTCAGGTGTACTCTCTCTATGCTTAGCTAGTTCGTTTTTTGTTAGGATCCCTTGATTTTGTAGTAAGGAAGAAAGAAAAGAACGACTGCAGCTAAGCTAAGTTTATTTCGTTTATTAGTCACTTCAAGCGACGTTTCGGTCAGATTTGCGACCATCCTCAGGGCTGAAGTGTGTCAATAAAACTCCTCAAAAAGTCGAATGGCGCATTTGTATACAATATTTATTACCATTTAATAAGGACCAAAGGCTATGCGAGTCAAGGTTAGATTGATCCCTTGATTTGTTTTTAATTTAGGATCTAACAGAGAGCTAAAATTAAATTTATTCTCCTTTATTTCTTCCATGAACGATTCATAGGGAGATGCGGTCAGATCTGAATGAAAGATCGAAGCCCAGGTTCTTAAGTATTCTTCTGTTTTGCGAAAAGACTTCTTTCGTTGACGCATTCGGGAGTCTGATATGTTTTTGTATCATCGAGGGTGGGTTTGAGTTGGCTCTATGGGTTAAATGAGTCAGGGAAGGGCTGCAGTTTCTCCAGGAATAGCCTGGAGGCTCCAAATTGCGATTCTTTGAGGCTTAGAGGCCCGAGGGCTCCACCGATCTGATGGTGGGGTCGGGGTCATAATTACTCATACACATTAGTTTGTTGGTATTTTGTGGTTGTAGATTAGCTATAATATCTTACAGGTTAGCCCCCGCACTTGTTTGCTCGTAAACCAAAAAATCAAGTTTGCTTTCACTGATATGACTACACGCTCTGTTTGACCAACTCCTTGTTGGAATTTCACAATTTCAGTGAATATATCACTTCTGAAGCGCTTTTAGTTTTAATTTATCTAATTAAATCATGTTTCATCTAAAGCTAGATTAAATTTAATTTGGTATGTACAGTGAGGGACAAAATTAAGTACCACCCATGCGTTTTTTACTTGTGATTATTTCATTGTTTTAAAAAAAAAATATTATATATTTTTTAATGGAAACTTTCATGGTTCAAACCTAGAAAATTTCCAATAAAGATTTTCATCTTTTATAAAAACAATAAAATAATCACAAGTAGAATACGCATCAAATGTATCTATCTATCTATCTATCTATATATATAAAAATGAAATGGAAACAATGTATGTATGTATGTATATGTTCTATAGAAATCCACAATTTCCAATGAATCTATTTGAAATTAAGTACACATATAGTACATGGCTCTGGGAGTAACGTAGGCATAGTAATAATTTGAATCTCTAAATATTTCTGGGGAATTAATTATAATCAAATTTCTTCAATATCTGGATACAAAATTTAGATTTTTGACATCTTTATGACATGATTTATAGCCACCTTCAGGCAGACCCTT
>JAKCPI010027496.1:0-34716 GCA_023213315.1 Euborellia annulipes
AAAAAAATAATAATACAGAACGAATCTCGAAGAGAACTTGAAAGAATCTACGAACGAAGCACGCTGGCGCTCTCCTGGTGGCCAAGCGAGATTCCACTGCATCATTCTAGAGATCAACCAAAAATAGCAAACTAGAATATTTGATTTACTTTTTATTCACATTACAGGTGCTGTATGAGGGAAAAATATATAAATTGAAACCTTTTTTGTCCAGTGCCATAAATGAAGAATGAAAATTTAAAATTAAGCTAAAAATTATAATTAAATAACAGAATTTATATGGATAAACTTTAGAATTATGTTTTTTTTTTTTAATATTTTATATAAAGGTAATGTTTTAAAGATTTTTTTGTTTGTCTATTAAAGAGTTTTTTTTAAGATTTCTGAACTAAAAGTAGAAATGTATTAGAGTGTAATTTTGTTTTGTGAATTATATTATAATCAATATAATATTACTTTAGGCCTAGTTAATTTGAAAACTATTGTTTATTTAAAGAAGGGTTAAACCCAGGAGCTTATCTTCTGCCTAAAAAATTTAAAAAGAAACTACCCCCATCTTAGGAACTATACCCACCTGACAAAAGCTTCTGATCACGGATATACTATTTCTCCTTGGGTCCAGCACCTTTCATATGGAGGTCTTACCGTCCCTTCAGAGGATTTTTTAAAAAATTCAATGGATGGAAAGGGTATTCCTCAAAATCTTAAGAAGGATCTACCAAAGGGTAGACAATGCATGGCTAGGGTGAGCAAAAAAATGTTTAAAAGACTACAAAATATCAATCTTGAAAAGGAAGTAGTACATGCTTTCGTGAGGCAAAGAATATTTATTCGGATAAAATATCAAAATTCAATGTTTCAAAATATGTCGAGAGAAAAAAGTGAAGGCTAAAACACAATTAAAACATATGGCAAAAATGAGGAAAATTTTGAGCTAATTAAAACACCCCTCAATATATATATTATATGTTCCCTATTTTTCTATTTTTTTTTCATTATACCCTCTAATCTATCTAATCCCCATACCCTCTAACAATAGTTCTTATATAGTAATGTAATATCAATAAAAAACATTGTAATAACAATAAATATGATATAACAATATGTTGTTTACTTTATTATATTTATTTAAATTATAAAATTCTCTTTTTTTTAACTAACTAATCTTCCTTTTCTAAACATATATATATATATATATTTTTTTTACGTTTTTAGAAGAAAACTAAATAGAAAAAAGATGTAATCCTTTGATTATTTAATTAAGAATCGAAAATTAATTATCTTATATTATTCTCCCTATTACTATTTTTTTTTAATAACCTTATATAGATTAAAAGTTAAAATTAAAATAATTCTGATCGAGCGCTATTTTGTGTTTAAACGATTTTTTTTACATAAACCCCTGCATATTTATATATTTTATGCATTCATTTTATCTAATTTATCTTTAATTAACATCAAATAAGTGATATTTAAATGTAAAATTCGAAAAATATTTGATTTAATATGAAGAATTGTATATGGTTCCATTGGGCCGCAATAGCAAGGAGCCGCCAGGGGCGCGAAGAGCCGAAAACAAACGAATTCTCACGAACAGAATGGAACTACCTTGTCTATTCAATTACCTTGTGTATTATTCAGAGTCTGCAATATGCAGGAACTTTTTTCTATTGAATTCGCCATCTTCTTCTGATTTTGGCGCCGATTCAAATATTCAATACATCTCATAGGATTAAAAAATATTTCATTTAACTTTTATAACGTGCCGTTCAAGTATCATAGAAATCTTTTAGAACATTATTACTAGAAGTTCAATTTATAAATATTATTCATCATATGTTAAAAATCTCCAATACAATTTTCATTATATTGAGAATGCAAAGTTTAGGGTTATGTTTGGCTGATTAGAATCTTAAAATCATTTTAATTTTGAGTTTATGTATATTAATATATGTATTTAGCTTACAGTTTATTTTCTAATTATAAAATAGAGTTTTCTAGAAAAACAATCGATTTAAAGAATAAAGCAAATATAAATAACGTTAGTAATTAACTCATTGCCAAAAATAGTAGAATCTTTAAAAATTTTCTTTGTTATTAAAAATTATAATTTATGCAAATTGAACTAGAAGTCATTATATAAATAGAAAAAGAGATTTACAATATCTGCGGTAAAAGGGGGGGGGAAGCGGCACCAAATCCCGCACTGCCCGAACATCAAACCAATTCCCGCAGGGAACGTGATGCCACCCATTTATTGGTCCTCTTTTCTTTACATTACAGGTTTTTTTTCATACAATTAAATAATATAACGCATTACAATGTAATGTACCGCACGGGGAGGGGTTCTTCCGACAGACCAATTTCGGGACCCATTTTTTGGACTCAGAAACCTCTAAACATGTATTTCCATCAAAAATTTCCATCGAATCCAATACTTTCTCTCTCTATATACCATATATATAAGTAACATATACATAGGTAAGAGAAAGTAAAAATTATCTGTAGTAAATTTTTTTATTTTCGGAAAAAAAAATTTCGATGTTTAGGCATAAAAGGTTTCATCAATCTCTTTATATTTCATTATAAATTTCAATGACGTATCAAAGAATTTGAAGCTATTATATTTTCAGATGGAAAGGCGTAAATAAATGGAGATTCTTAGAGAATTCCCAAGCCATTTGAGAGTACGATTACCAGCTACAAATATTTTTCTAGGTCTCAGTGAAATTTGATTGATTTCGGGGCGAATCCAAAAGAAATCTTCAATTGATAGCCGAAAGAGAAAGAGCAGCTCGATAATAAGTCCTTTTCGAAATTGAATTTATACATTCAATTATTATTCAACACACTCTTAAACAAAAAGAGTAATTGAATTCAGAAGGGAAAAGGGGAAATGAATATCACCACGATCCTATTTCGAATTCAAAAGCAATTTATACAAATTACTAGATACTGAAACTCTTCAATTTTTTTTTTTTTTTTATTTGAAGAAATTGATAGAAGGAAACAAAATTACGGGATATTTATTTCAAAGAACGATTTCGTAAATCTTCATTTATTCAATAAAAAAAAAAAGAAAATTGTTCTTTTAAAAATTAAAATTATTATTATTAATGAAATTTAAATTAAATAACAGAGAGAGAAAAAATTTATGCAATTAATTAATATTTAACATAAATAAATAAATGGTCTTGCTCCTTTCCTCTGTCCACGTTCACTAATGACAAATAAATACCAAACAGCTCAAGTGCAAGATGGTTTCTAGTTGCTTTGCACTTGATTGTCTTAATAAGAGATTCACAAACTTCCGGGTCACTCTTTTATTTAAGAAATTATAATAGCGTTAAAAGTGGAATCAATAATTAGACTATATTAAAAAATACTTTCTCTCTATATAGGCCTATATTTCATATATAGGGTAAGAGAAAGTAAAAATAGCTGCAAATATTTTTTTAAGTCTTATTAAAATGATTTATTAAAATCATTAAAGCTTTACAAAATTAAATCAGAATCTTCTAGTTAAACTTTGTTAATTATCACTTAAAAAAAAAAAAAAAAATAGATTATTTTAAAACTAAACTATAAATAATAAATAAAATAGGAATATGATAGCGAGTGAAATGGATGAAATATGAAATAAATGAAAGGGGAAATGCAATATTGGCAAAGAGTAAATTCGATGAGGTCGTTAAAAGACCACCAACCAAATGTGAGTGAATGAGATGGAAAGTGGGATAGACAGAGAGAGAATACCAAATGGAACCAAAATGATTTATGGACCATTTCGCACCTCCAAATTCATTTCAATTAAAATATCTCGATGGATATCCAGATTAAGGATTTAAAAAATACAGCTTTCATTTTATGAATAAACGAATATACAAAGCAATAATAAAAATCTGGTGGGATTAACTGCACAGCACACAAATTTCTATTACCTTCGGTTAATGAAAGTTGCGTGATGTGCTGTCATTTCCGATTTTTTTGAATCGATTTAGATTTAGTTTCTGGTTATACATCAGAACCTTAGAAGTCAAATTTATAAATATAAAGAAACGAATACTTTGTTACTATTTCTTTGGAGAATTGTGGGTTGCCGGTCTTCAGGAGTTGTCGGGGTTTAGAAAGAATAGATGAGATATCTTTTAAAATTCTTTACTGTTTCAATCTTGACAGATTTGCCAGACACTCTCGAGATCGAGAGACCAGCTTCACAACACGAGTACAAACAAGTGCTTCAAACAATTTTGAGGGCAAAATGAGCCTATATATTTCGAAGAGCTCCTAATCAATCATTTATTTATGAATGAATCTTAATGAAAATTGAATTTTTGTGTACAGTGGACTTAATGCAAAGTTGGCAGACGTACAATAGGTATTGTACATTTTTGACAGTTTTCTATCCTAACCTTACGGCAAATTTAAAATCTACGAGTCTAGGCATTCTTATTTAAGCCATTTGGTATCCAAATAAATAAAACATCGAACTGCCTGGGGTCCGAACCCACGACCCTTGGTATACTCGGCAGGCGCGCTACCAACTACGCCAAGCCCGAGGGCAGATAAATGGTTAATAGTAATTAAAATTATTAATAAACTGTGGCCATTCATTCACTTTATAAATTGGAAGATAAACATTTGTAAAAAAAAGGCCATTTATGTGAAGTTGTGAAGTGGCTGTTGTGTTTTAACAATAAATGAAGTGGCGCTAAACTCAGTGTATTGGAAAGGTATGCAATACTGATTGTGAGTTTTATTTTCTGCTAGCTGCTCCTTCATTTATTTATTTTATTTATTTATTTATTTATTAAAATTAAGATGTACATAGGGCTTATTTAGCCCCTCATTGTGTACAAATATCACAAATAGTATATAAATACAGAAGTAATAGGCATTAGGCAGCGAAAAGTGAGACATCACGGCCTGGTATTGTTAATAGGTCAAATATACCATGTTGCAAAAACCACTTTTTTGGACTCAGGGGACCTCAAAACGTGTATATCCATCAAAATCGAATTTTTGACATGAAACCAATATATTCATATATAGGCAAGAGAAAGTAAAAAAAATTCTAGGAATATCTGAATACAATAGTTATACAAATTCTTAATTTTGACTTTTTTGTCAAATTTTGTAAATTGACTGTATTTGTATGCAAAATTGCTTTATTTTAAGAAATATTGTTTATTTACTTGTCAGTGGCATTTGTATTCAGCAATTAAGTGTTTCTGATAAATTAGAATTATATATTCCTATATTCCTCTAAAAGTAAAATGTAGTGAAATCGGATGGAAGCTCGAGTTCCCCCTCCCCCATTTGTCAAGTACGGTAAAACATATACAAGCAGTCCTTGATTCCAGTTTGAAAAAATCTGTTAAAAGATTTTACCTTGTAAAATTCTCGAGCGAGGTCTTCGGGTGCTAATTATGGTAATTTAAACACCTCAATCATATAAAAAATAAGTTTAAATTAGATGTGTCACGAATGTTGTGTTTATTTAAGAGAATAGCTTTCTTGGGATTTTTTGTCTATCTTAGTAAAAATAACAAATTTTATTTTAATTTGAATACAGTCAAATCTCTCTTAATAAGGCCTGCCTATTTTGATTCTATCTAATTATTATTCGTGGAAGTAACTTAGCGCTACTTAGAATTATTATGGGGGTAAGATACCCTTTCCTTTTATACGACTAACAATTGTAAGAATCAATGATGAAATTATGAAGGCGAGCTGTCATTTTTTACGTTGTCATATTAATTTTGACACGCACACGTATAAATAATTTAAAATCATTTTAGTTATCATGTTAAGGATTTTTGAGGCTTTGATAATTGCTCCAGAAGCTGTTTGTATGTTTTGTCAAAGAGGTTTCTGACATGAGAAGTCAACTCTGGATGGACTTTCTTTAATGTTTCTCTGAATGTTTAGTCTTTGGTCAAATACCCCACTAGTAGTTTAATCGTAGTACTCCGAATACCCCACTTTCAAAACTTGAAACTTTCTAACAACTATAATTACATATGACTAGAAAAATTAGCATTTATAATATTTCAAATGAATTCATGATTAAATTATTCTTATAAAATTGAAATTTTATTAAATGGTTCTAAAAATAAAAATGAATTTTTTGTTCATAATTCGAATGGAAATGAGGAATCAAAAAGTATCTTTAAATGTATTTATATTTTTATTAACACATCGTAAAGTATAGTTTAAATCATTTTTATATGCTCTCCTATTTATTTATTTCACGCATTGATTTAAAGCTGCATAAAAGTGGTTGGGAATGCATTTACAACTAAATGCATTCCAGAGTGTAAATCCTATTCATTTCCCATCCAATACCAATAAATCTTCTCTGAAATCCAATTAATACAAGCATCTCTTTTTGCTCCTCTAAATTATTACATGTATTATCAATATATTTTAATCCTAAACCAATTTTATTGGCTTATGAAAATATATTTAATGATTATTTAAAATAATTTCATTTTAAAATTCATTTGTTACTTTATTTAAAAAGATCCGGGATCTATGGATCTTAGTTTTTAGTTTAGTTAAAAATGGGGAGATGATTCATAATGTTAAAAAATATGATATTAAATAGGCCTACCGGTACTAAATATTAATGTTAAAATATATTTGTGGATATAATTTAACCTCTACCTAATAATTGTATTAATGTTTAGCCAGTAGTTGTTCTAAAGTGATATATGGCTCAAATCAAAGTATATATATAATGCTGACCGCATCTGAATGTAATGGTTTTGCACCCCTAGTCATGCCTCCTCCAATATCATTTTCACTATTTATTACCCTAACCAGCAATCAACTAAAATAGAATTGAAATGAACATCTATTATTGTAATAAGCTCGCATAATCCTCCTCATTTTTTAATATAATATTTATAACCAAAATATTTTTTTGACCTGCAGCGATTATAAGTTTTAAAATAAAAAAAAAATAAGAATGTCTGGACCCCCAATAGATATATTTACAAATAACGGTATTCGTATACAGTCTTATATAGCCTAAGTTGCCGAAAAGACTGTGAATGGGAAAAAAGTGTGAGTGTTTTTTCTTTTTGAAAGAAAAATTAAAAAAAAGTTCTCTTTCTGCACTTTAGTTTTCTATGAGAAAACATTATTGTAAATGGATATAAGTTACATGAAGAATCTAATATTTAAAAAATTTATTTAAGCTCTTTTTTGGTAACCCGTCCCCATTTTGTTTTTAAATTAATTGGTATCTAATATAATTTAGTATGGTACGATAAGCGAACCTCTAAGCACTTCTTTATAATAAATTCTAGTAAAATCTAAAGTGCATTTGATAGTAAAAAAAAGTAAGATTTCTAGCTGGTGAATTAGTAATACCGGTTGGCAGATTTGTCTACTAGTTTTAAAAAAATTTTATTTATTTCTTTTGCGGTTGATGTCCTCGATTTCATAATTTATAAATCTAAACTTCGAAACAAATACTTATAAGAAATTGGAGCCCTTAATCATATTTTATTTTTAATCATAGTGGCAGATTAAGCCATTAATGGGATGTAAAAAAAATTTAAAAAAATATTTCTAAGACTAATTATTCCTCCAAAATAGCTCAGAGTTTAAACTTTAGATTAGTGTTTCCCAACCGATGCTCTTCAGAACACTGGTGTTCCGCAAGTATTTAGAAAGTGTTCCGTAAAAAATAATATGTTTAATATTTAAAATTGTGATAATTTCTAATTACTCTAATTCTGTTTACTACTTTAAGAGATCTATTTATTTGAGTAAGATATTAATATTAAATGAATGCCTCCATTTAACTTGAGGTATTTATATTTATTTACTGAGTGTGCCTTTTTGCAAAATATTTAGAAACGCCAAGACATTTTTTCGGTTCTTATGCTATTGTAATATAATTCAAAAGTCACACATTTGCTACATAGTGAAATTATTTAAAGGTTTAAGATTTAAACTTTCGACCGTTTTCGACCGTTGGTTATCGTTGAAACATTTTGTAAATTAAAATTAAATATACAAATTAAACACTAGGTTATTTATTTCAAAGGGTTTATTAAATAAAAATTAACACTTAATATGTATCTCGAAAATTACTAACAAGGAGAAAAATTGGGGGAAAAAAAGAAAAAAAGAAAGATTTTGGGTTAAACAAAAATTTAATGGCGTGGAGTCGGGGGTTTTGAAAAAAACGAGTCGAATTTTGTGAACATTTTTTTTTGTGTAATTTATTATTTATTTTTTTTGTTTCAGAATATTTTTTAATATTAATAAATAAATAAAAGTTTTTTTAATTAATGGATTTAATTTTCAAATTATATATTTAAAGAAAATTGAATGTTCGCAAAAATATAATATAAGGAAATATTTAATATGGCTATACTAGAAATATATTACTATTAATTGGACAATAAATAAATTTATAATAATATTTATGTTTTAAACAGTTGGGTCGTTCATTTTCGAACTTTGAACATGTTACGACAATATTTTTTGTGTCCAATTAATAGTAATATATTTCTAGTATAGGCCTAATATTAAATATTTCCTTATATTATATTTTTGACAGAAAGATTCGAATTTTCTTAAATATATGGAACATGTTGAAAATTAAATATTAATTAAAAAAACTTTATTTATTTATTAATATTAAAAAATATTCTGAAACAAAAAAAAAAAAATAAATAAATAAATTAAAAAAAAAAAATAGTTAAAGAAGAGATTGAACTCGGGATTTTTGTTTACAAAGAATCACCATCTAGCCATCGCGACATTTGTAAATGTTATTGTTAGTAACTAAGGCATGCACAAAATCTTTAAATTTTTTTAGAAACCGTTGAGAAGGTTCTGGTTTAACAGAATTCGTTTTTCATCAAGTACTACACATAAAAAAATTTTGTTCAAATGGTGTTATAAGATACCCCCTTGTAAGTAATTATCGAAATTCGTATTAAGTGTTAATTTTTAATTAGGTAATAACCTTTTGAAACAAATAACCTAGTGTTTAATTTGTATATTTAATTTTAATTTATTTAAAGGTTTTTATATTATAAAGTTGTGTTCATATTTTTTTTTTTGATAATCAGTATAATTTATAATTAAGTGTTATAGTGACTGTGAGTATTAAATATAGATGTATGGAATGGAGAAGTAAAAAACAATTTACACTGTCGACATTTCGAGTGCTCTTCGCGCTCTTTCTAGGGACAGTCTAAGTGTCATTTGTTAGACATTATTACTATCTGTAACAATTGGCAATTAGACTGTTCCGAGGAAGAGCGCGAAGAGCGCTCGAAACGTCAACAGTATAAATTTGTTTTTTACTTTTCCTTGACTGACTTCATTCCATACATCTATTATTTATAATTAAGCTTAGTAAATTTTATCAATATGCAAATTTTATATGATTCTATGATTTAATCACTGAATAAATATTAATCTAGTTAACTATATTTTTTTTTTTAGATTTTTAAGTGAATAATTGAGAAAAAAATGGTTAGCAACACTTTGATTTGATTAAATCTTTAAATCTTTTCTAAAAAGAATGTGAACTATTTAAAAATTCTAAAAAAAAAGGAAACCGTTTAAAGGGACATGACACGCAGTTCGTTGTTCATTTAGGGAGAGTGGGTGTTCTTTCGTGGTCAAAAATGGCTTTTGTCTCCACTTGCTTTTATTCTTTGAGTTTTAGAAACACTCCGAGCCCTCCAACCCCCATCCCTATTCAATTAGAAAGAAAAAAAAATCCCGTCCCACCTCCAATCGAAAATACCCGTGAAATCGAGCCAAAAACATGACAAGCACGAAATGTGAATTTTCATTTGACTGTGAGTGGGGAGTGTGAATAAAAAAAAAAAAAAAAAAACGATCGAGAATAAAAGGGAACAAAAGAATTAAAAAATAAAAATCCCTATAAAATGTTTAAGAGAGAAGACTACTTCTTTTGACGAATACTAAACACACACATACTAATATTTATGAAAATTTTATTTCAAAAAAAAATTTCTTATAAGGTGGAATGAAGACATTTTTTTTTTAATAATTGAACATATCCTTTTAAATAGCCATATGTTTTTATTAAAAAAAGCTGAAATATATTAATATAAGAAATGATTTTCTTTTCAAGTCTTTAATTAACGATGTCATCTGGCTAGTTAATTAAAATTAATATACAATATGTAGAACAATTTCAAGCTTGTTAATTATTATAAAACGAGGGGAAATGGGAATTAAAGTTTAAATAATTTTTTTCAAACTCCAATTTTCACAATTTTTTGTGAGTAAAATGGAGAATTGGAGATATTAGCCAAATTGGGATTATCTAGGTTAATAAAACTCCCAGAATAAGACGTTTCGGCCTGAATTTATTTGGCCATCTTCAGTTATTGGGAATTATACACATAGTGCAAGTGTACATGTGATCAAACCAGGACTCGTCAATAATAAAATTTATTTGCTTCATACAAAATTATAGAGCTCCTGTGCCCAAGCTCAGAGATAATTATCTCCATATAATTTTGTATGAAGCAAATAAATTTTATTATTGACGAGTCCTGGTTTGATCACATGTACACTTGCACTATGTGTATAATTCCCAATAACTGAAGATGGCCAAATAAATTCAGGCCGAAACGACTTATTCTGGGAGTTTTATTAACCTAGATAATTTGGCTGATATCTCCAATTCTCCATTATAATATTTTCTAATATCCATTTTATTAATTTATTAAACGCGTCAACCTAACTGGAGATAGGGAATTGAACCACTCCTAGTTTTTATCTTTTCACAGATGGTCTGAATTTTTCAGATTTTAATTATATTTTTTGTTTTTTATTTTTATTTCAAGTTTGGAAGAAGGGGGGGGGGCAGCTGCCCCTCTCTGGATATGCCCATAGAAAAAAATTAGATATTGAATTTATGTCAAAAATTCAATGTTGAGATTTTGATAGAAATACACGTTTTTCCCCTGAGTCCAAAAAAGAGGAAAAATGGTCTGTCTGTCTGTAATCAAAATATACAGTAGTTTGAATGAAATGAGCTATGAGGTTGAGATTTTATATTTAAGTTAGGTACCCCATTGAGGTTCAAAGCAATTAACTCATGATATTTATTTATACACATTGATATATAATTATTTTAATCATCCCAATGTTAATTTCTGCTCAAAGATTATTTTTGTCACTAGTTAATTATTATTTCCTTAGATAAAAATATTTAAAATTTCACAAATTTTATTGTACTTCAATATGATTTTGTTACTGCGGCGGGGCTATTTAATTTTCTGATATATTTAAAAAGTGTTTTAAATTATAATATTATTCGATATTAAATTTCACGGTTGGTTTAATGATAAAAACATGGAGGTTTAATGTTCTAGAGGCAATAAATATCGGTCTTCACCCCATGCTGTAATGAATATAATATAATAAGATGGCAAAGCAAGAGAGGGGGTTGTTTTGGCAAAAGCAAGATGTATGATTTTGCAAGCAGAGGACCATGACGAATGGAGCCATCTGCGTACATTTATGATAATAATTCAAAGACCCTTTGAAAAGTCAGCCCTAAAATGGACCACAACGAGAAGTGGAATAATACGGATATAATAACAACAACACGATTACAACAGTAACAACAGGGGCGTGCAAAGACAGATAATAAATTATATAGGATGTAACCATACAGTCACACTTGTTAAGAATTTTGTATACAACAACGAATTAAATGAAAAAAAGATCAGTTAGAATAGATAATAATGATGAAATTTACTATTAATCTCACTCTTTTAAATTTTAAGTTTCAAAATAAAACATCTGCTTAGTTATAATTTGGTTCAAAAGATGAGACGAGCCTCCCTGGAGTAGTGACAAAAATAATCTTTGATTCAGGAGGACATTTTACTTAATTTTTCTTAAAAATCTGAAGAAATTATATCGGGGCTTTTTTTCATGCCGACTAGTGTTATCGAAATTAAAAGAAAGTTGTGAGCTGTGCGATCAGTCACACCAGATTAACCCCCTCCCCGAAAACCTCCTCTGGATCCGCCCTTAATTTTCAGCTACCTCCTGTGGTGAAATATGGGTATTCACAAATATTTTGTTTAGCTAAAAGCTGTAAAAATATAAATGCAAGATACAGTTTTAGAAATGGAGGCAGAAGATGAACTCGGATCAAGCGGAAAATTTACAAATTTTGTTTTTACACCTAATGGCATCTTTTCCAACCCCAAGTTTAGATAAATTCAAAAAATTTTTTTTTTTTTGCTCCACCTTAATATACAGTATTTCTTTTGGCTTTTGAAAGAGGGAAGGAAGTTCAGTAGTTGTTGCATCTAACGCACGCCGCCGCTTCAATGCATTTTTACTTTCTCTTACCTATGTATATATGTAATATATATATATAGAGAGAGAAAGTATTGGATTCATGTCAAAAATTCGATGTCGAGATTTTGATGGATATACACGTTTTGAGGTTTCCTGAATCCAAAAAAGTGGTTTTCGGAGGTATCTGTCTGTCTGTCTGTGTGTGTATGGGTGTGTGTTCAATTTTAAGCATGAAGGAATTGAGCTAAGAGGTTGAAATTTTATATTTATGTTAGACACCTCACCGGAGCGTGAAAATAAGCTTTTAATCAAAATCGGCTAAAAAGTACTAGTACTTTACTGATGTAGTTTTTCAGTTTTTTTCGATTTTCTCAAAATTCGCTCCAACGATTTTTTTTTTAATTCAAAAATCCATTATTTTTTAGGTTCTCTTTAAAATGTATATTCTCATTTTGTCATTGAAGTCTTCTGAAGACCACTTTACTCTTGTACTCCATAGAAAAGATAGAAGAAATGGTTGCAATGGTAATAAAATATAAATATTTTCACATATAAATTTTACATCTTTAAAATGGAATGTACCGTACTGTCGGAAACTAAATACATGTCGACACAAAAAATCTGGTGTGACAAGCACAGTACACAACTTTCGATTACCGAAGGTAAGAGAAAGTCGTGTGCTGTGCGCCAGTCACACCAGATTTTTTGTGCTTTGTTTATGTTTATTTATCATCATAGGAAATGCATTGAATAGAGAGGGGCGTTAATCGTTAAAAGCCAAGGGGAATGGGTTCAAATTCAAGGTAATCCAATGAAAATTTATTTAAATTAATTAGCAATCAATTTGCATGCAACTTCGATGCTACTTTGAAAAATAACAATAATACCTTTCCTTTGATGTCACACTTTTCTCAGGAAATTTTTTTTATAATTTCTCACGCGGCGGCATTTAACTTTTTATACTTAAATTTATTTATTCTGATTGTAAGCTGAAGGCAAATAAATTGTCCTACGAGACAAATTAAGACAGCAAAAGAAGAGCCGAGGTTAAATGATTTAAATACGTTTCGGCATTCTCATTCATCATGTTCAGACAGACATTCAAAAAGTTGTTATTACATCCCAAACACAAGTAGAATTAAAAAAAAATGGATGGTTTTTATCGTTGGTCAGTCAGGTTTTATTTTTTATTTTTTTTTTGTAAGGGTAGAGAGTGAGAATTGAAATGGAATCCAATTCGTGTTGATGGATTTTCAAGAAGGAGAGAGAGTGGGGGAGATAAAGGGGTGATGGTTTGGATGCATTGTGATTTGTGCATTGTGATCGATGCATTAGCTTAATGGCTCTCTATAGAAATCAATCATTATGCGATTGACATTCTCCCTCTCTTTCACGCTTTTATACAAAAGTCAGTTATTTAGTTATCGTCTCTCTCTCTCTCTCTCTCTCTCTACGAACATTATTTGAATTCTATTGTTCAATATACATTTCAAATATTTATTAATTCCCGCAATGTTAATTTCATGGGGGATTAATTTTCCAACCCCGCCATTATTTTTTCTTAATTGAATTTTGAATTTATTACCTGGTTTATTGTTAATTATAGTTAAAATTAATATATTCATTACAGAAATAAAAGAGTGAGTGGGAAAGAGATGTTTGATGAAATTTCCCATCAAAAAGCTTAAATATTTTGAGACTCTAAAGTGTTACTTCTAACTGAAAACAATCCATTTTCTCATTCATACATTATTAATATTATTTAAATTCTATTGTTTATTATACAATTGTTCAAATATTTAATAACTCACGAAATATTAATAATTTAATATATGAAACCATTTATTACTGTATTGCTTTTAAATGCTGAATCCAAAAGAAAGATAAAATTCTCCTCTTTTGGAGAATTTGCAAAGATAATTGGACCGATATTTCAGTATCCTACTTACTTCCATTTTTTCTTTAATTTAATTTTACTTACTCTTACCTATATATGTTAATATATATAGAGAGAAATTGGGTTCTTGTCAAAAATTCGATTTTTATGGATATTCACGTTTTGAGATCCGCTGAATCCAAAAAAGTGGTTTTCGCGACATGGTTTGTGTGTATCTGTATGTGTTCAATAATTTAAAGTACGAAGGAATTGACCTAGGAGGTTGAAATTTTATATATAAGTTAGTCACCCTCCTGGAACGTGAAAATAAG
This sequence comes from Euborellia annulipes, assembly GCA_023213315.1. NCBI lineage: Eukaryota > Metazoa > Arthropoda > Insecta > Dermaptera > Anisolabididae > Euborellia > Euborellia annulipes. The sequence continues at coordinate 14,542 of JAKCPI010027496.1, forward strand.
CTTTTTAACAAAATCGGTACTAGTACTATACTGATGTACTTTTTCAGTTTTTTTTCGATTTCCTCAAAATTTGCTTCAACGATTTTGATTAAAATTCAAAAATCAATTATTTTTTAGATGGCTCTTCAAAATCTATATTCTTATTTTTTCCTTGAAATCTTTTGAAGGCCACTTTACTCTTGTATTCCATAGGAAAGATAAGAGAATGGGATACCATGGTAACAAAATATAAATATTTTTCTGATTATAAATTTTACTGTACAGTACTGTCGGAAACTAAATATATCTCAACACAAAAAATCTAGTATGAAAGCACAGTATACAACTTTCTCTTGCCTAAGTGTAAGAGAAAGTTGCCTGCTGTGCGACTAGTCACACCAGATTTTACTTTCTCTTATTTTAATTTATGATTATTCACGTTCATCCTTAAAAATTATCGTTTTTATCAATAATAATTTAAAATTATTTTAATCTGGCACAGCTACAATCGTCGGACACATGATTTAGGTGAGTTGATCAATTTAAAAAATCTTTAATTATTTTTTAAATATATGTTTAATTCTTTCAGGTCGTATAGTCTATACATATATTTAAAAAATAATTAAAGATTTTTTAAATTGAACAACTCTCAGAATAGAATAAAAAATTACAATAATTTAAAATTAAAAAAAAATCTCGACATCGAATTTTCGATCGCAATACTTTCTCTCTATATATATTTCATATATAGGGTAAGAGAAAGTAATAAAATTAGGTACACTATACGCAAAAAAAATTGTAAATAGAATAGGTTAAAAGGAAAAAAATGGTAGATGCTAATTTTTAAATAAAATGGATTTTTATACCATCTTTATGTATGTTTGAAAATTTTTAGGAGGATCTACAAAAACAATGAGAGTATAGGGATGAAAAAATACCAGGGTTTTTGTTTTCTCCCTTGATCTCCTATAATAGAAGCTATTATAAAAAAAGTGGTTAGAGTATGGTTTAAAAGCTTTTTTTTATCAACCTTCTCCCCCTGCTTCTCACTATAAAACTCTAGGGATAGGGTACGAAATAAAATATTTGTCAAAGTATAACAAAAATGACTGTGCACAAAATATATAGACATCGTGGGTTTGGAATTTTGAAGGGATGAATTTGTCACAGTCTAAAAAAAAGCAAAAAGAAAAAAGATGAAATTTATAAAAATAAAATACTAAAATCTGGTGTTTTTATTAACACAAGCGTCGAGCGAATTATAATATAGGCCTATACATATATATACAATATATACCATAGATTGGTTCAAATTTGCAAAATTTTAATTTTTTACTCCAAACACAATCAATTTCCAGAGCCTCCGACGAGGGGGGGGGGGGGGAAGCTGTCCAAAGGGAGCGTCAAATATATGATTAGGAAAATAACTTTTTTAACTTTTTTTAATCTCAAAGAATCATTCTTTAACTGGCCTATAGCCTAGTATTATATGGTGTGACTGGTCGCTCCAGATTTTTCATGTTGATATATTCTGTATTTAGTTTCCGCCATTATATTCAAGATGTTAAATTTATAAACGTAGACAAATATTTACTGTATATTTTATTTATGGCATCTATTTCTCTTATCTTTCCTATGACGTACAAGAGTCAAATATGTTTTATAAATTTTAATTTTTTTCTTTTTTCGGCATCCCAGGCCATATAAACTTTAAGGTGGAATTCCGAGCAACGCGACAGAGCGGCAGCGTCAATAGCGTCACTGCAGCCGCGGCACTGCCGTGACGTCATTGCCGCTCTGGCGGCAGTGACACTGCCCCGTTGTTCTCGTTCGGCCGCTGCCGGAGCGTTGTCATAACAAAACAATAAACAAAATGGCGGACTTCAACGAAAATGAAGATGAAATATTGATAGGATTAACATTTTTTAGGTAAGGACAATAGGTCGCGTTTGTTTACTGACGCCGACATCGGAAGCCACAAGCGCGACACTGTCGCGGCTGCAGTGACGCTAATGACCCTGCCGCTCTGTCGCGTTGCTCGGAATTCCACCTTTAACAATATCGACACTCAATTATATTAATTAAGATCTTGGGCATATTTATTTATCCTATTTGGTATGATAAATGATTTAAATAAATATTTATTGGGCTGCCTGGGATTCGAACCTGCACCCCTTGGCTTTGAGATTATCAATATTGGCAATTGTGCAACCTCTCAAAAATTTTAATCTTGAAAATTATATCGTTCGACAATTTGTGAAGTGACTGTTGTATTTCAACAATAGGTGAGGGAGCAGGCAGCCAGGAAGTAAGCCTCTACGAAATGAAACTCAAGAGTAGTGGACACAGTTTCGAAAGCCGAAATTATCTCCACTACTCTTGAGTTTAATTTTGAAGAGGCTTACTTACTGGCTGCCTGCTCCCTCACCACGTGAGAAGTCGTAGGAACTCCATGCCCCTAAATGCAAGCAACCAATCTTACACTCGTCAGAGGACTGATACAAAAGTCTCAGAGATTTTGTTCAATTTCGGGAAATCATACGATCACTTAAATCAATAATTCAACAAATATTCAAACAATATATTCTAACGTTAATATAATTTTTTCAAATTTATAAACGAATTATTAAATCAACATTTTAATGTTAAAACTTATATTTTTTAAAATGAATTTTTGTGAAATACTTTTTACTAAAGGAAGAGTGGGGGGTTATGGCAATATTAGCACGAACGGCGTTAGAACCCATTTTAGGGCCATATGTATGTATATAGCCGGGGGACATTTGAGGGTGGTGGGAGAGGAGGAGGTTCGACACAAAGACTGCATTAAGTGTGGCGGTCATGGGGCGTTACGTTCGCTCATAGAGGCCAGGAGTTGGATAGTGAAACTCACTGCCCTGCTAGGGGTGAGATATGGCCCAAAAGGGTCGGAGGTTGTAGACAAAATTGCAACCCCTCACATACACCCAAGCACATACTTCATAAATGTATATAGGCCTATACACTTTATTCCAAAAAGGGTAAATTTTAAATATAACATACATTTATTTATACTTTAAATCTGAGACAATAAAGCAACGCCTAATCTACACTCTCTCCTTTTGCAATTATGTTCGGGTTCAAAATCATATGTAATGATTTAAGTAAATATATTGCCAAAGTTTGAACATAAAGGACAAATTTAGGAACCGGGTGATTTCGTTTAATCAGTGAATTTCTCTTCTCTGGTTTTTCTTTCAAGTCGTCCTTCAAGGACTAAATTTATTTCTAGGAGTATACATAGGGAACCTCTCTTCAAAAATATTTAAAAAAATCTGGTGTGACTGGTCGCACAGCACACAAATTTCTCTTACCTTCGGTAATCGAAAGTTGTGTTCTGTGCTTGTCACACCAGATTTTTTTTGTGTCGAGATATATTTAGTTTCAGCCGATATATTAGAATTCAAAGATGTAAAAATTGGTCGAAAATCACGACATTCCTTTCCTCAGGACGATTGTTATAATAGAAGATAAACAGTATTATATTTAATTATCATTGCAAATTATATAATATTTATTTAAGTTATATGTATTAAGAGTGACTTGCTCGCTCAGGTCTTCTTACAATCCATGGTCCATTGATATTGTATAATTTGCAATGATAATTAAATATAATACTGTTAATCTTGTATTCTAACAATTAATCGTCCTGAAGAAGGTTGTGATTTGGGACCGAAACGTCGACAATTAACAATTAAATATAAGTTTTTTATTTAATTCCTTGGCTACAAATTCTCCTATATCCAATAAATAGATAATTTGTTAAAAATTAACATTTAATTTTTACTTAAAAAGCAAATTAGGAACCCAGAAAAAATTGCTAAGAAAAATCAGACAATATCTGTGTAAACAAAACGAGATAATAAGCTAAACATTATAGCTACTGTATAAAAAGTATTTTTCAAATGTTTTCTATGTGCTGAATCCAGAGGGTTGTTTGAATTGAGGTTAATTAAGTGACTCTTAAAAGAGACCCAATTGGTTCCAGTAAATTCAGAGGGCTGAAACTAAATACCCTTTAGATTTAGGGATTAGCGATATAGAAATTCAAAGGAGGGTCTCTTGAATGATCGACTAATTGGTTCGAGATAGTGAACAAATACTTTCTGATACACACAAAAGGCAAAGCTGTCTTTATCCGAAGGGGGCGTCATTTCAACACTTGCTATCTAATAATTATATTAAAATTTTCTAAAAGTATAATAAATCCTTTTGAAAGGACAGGGCTTCAGCCATTTGGTCTCATGAGAAAAAATAGGCCTAAGTTTATATTGAGAAACTATCTTTTTACTTTCTCCTCCCTATTTATGTTAATACAACATATAGAAAAAAATATTGGATTCATGTCAAAAATTTGTTGTCAGAATTTTGATGGGAATACATGTTTTGAGGCATCTTGTTTTCAAAAAAGGAGGTTCTGCAAAATGGTCTGTCGAACTGTTTGTTTGTCTGTCTGTCTGTCTGAGTATGACCAAAATAAAGCAAATTGGTAATGAGCTACTTGGTTGAAATTTTATATCGAAATTAGGAGACGAAAATAAGCTTTTAAATAAAATCGGCCAAAGAATAGCCTACACTGTAAAAAAATTTTTGTTGATTTTACAATTGTGTAGGAAGCAGATTTCATAAACATACTAGCAGATTTCATAAACATACTAAATTTAGTAAGTCTTTGCAAAAACCATTCACATAAGTATTGTAATTTTCGAAAGCCGTTTGAAAATTAGAGTGCAATTGTATGGTAAATTTAGAATTCCTAACTGCTTTTGAAAAAAATACAATTTTTAACGATAATTACTATACAATGTATGTACAATTACAATACATACTCTGAACGACAAATGAAAATGCTGGAAGTATTTTCAGGCCAAATTTTATTACCACTATACAGTCGACGTTTCGGGGGACTCAATGCCTCCCTTCATCTGGACTAATGTGGTTTTAAATAATGAACCCTCACTGGTTTAGTCATAAGAGAACGAATTTAATAATCCAACTTCGCTGCTGGTAAATCATAAGGCGAGTTCTCAATATAATCATATAGTCCCCCGAAACGTCGACTGTATAGTGGCAATAAAATTTGGCCTGAAAATACCACCAGCATTTTCATTTGTCGTTCATCTATCTACACCAGGCTTTCCCAATCATCAATAGACATACTCTATTTTTCGAAGAAAATTGTAGTTTTAAAATATTTTTTTTTTTTTTTTGTAAATATTTGAACACATAAATTTGTAAATTTAGTAGCTAAATGCATAGTAGGTATCATTTACAAGGAAAATTTGTAAATTTAGTATTCCAAATTTAAGATTTTTTTTACAGCAAACTACTACTTTTCAGATTTTTTTTTAAATTTCCTTAAAGTTTACTCTAACAAATTTCATTGAAATTCATAAATCAATTATTTTTTAGATCAACATCTTTTTAAGATGCTCTTTAAAATATATTGCAATATATTCTCATTTTCATTTTCTCATGTTCAAATTGTTCGAAGCACACTTTACTTTTGTACTTCATAGGAAAGATAAGAGAAATAGTTTAATGATAACAAGATACACGCGCCCTTTGGGGTTGGATAAACTAGCCCTAATATTCCATATTTTAAATCCAAAGACGAAATAAAATTTGGAAAAGAGAAAAAGAGATGTGAAGGTAAATTATTATTAAAAAACGTCAAATCGCTTCTTTTTTTTAAAATAATTTATTTTATTATTTGCCATTTCATAAGAGGGGTGAAATGATTCGGAAATATTCACTGTATTTTCGCAAGTGGTCTATCTACCCCACCCGCTGTGCTGCCATCTATTGTTCCCTATCTAAAGTCAAAGATCAATTCGTTCTGGACCGCAAACTCCCCTCAAACTAATATTATCCCCATCACGCCCATAGCCTCCCTCCTCCCTCCGTGTTTATTATTATTATTATTATCTTCTCACCCTCTATTCGCCTATTGAGACTGAATTAGCTTTGGTGGGGAAATGATTTAAAGGGGAGAATATTAAGGGTAAACCGATTTGTCATCGAATATGTTGTTCCTATTCACCCCTCTCTATTATTCTCTTTTAACTTCACGCCTCATATTTTTTTTTTTATTTTCTATTTTATATTCCCCATTAAAAGATTGTTTTGAAAGAGATTTGCTCTAAATATTTATGGGATCTCTTTCTCTTTCTCTCCCTCAGCGTTTATATAAAAAATAAAAGAATATTTTAATTTAATAATAAATTCATATGAATGAAAATGAAGAATAGGATTTTTATAAATAAAAATATAACATAACAAAAAGAATATTTTTTTAATGAATAATTGTAATAATTATACAGTGAAAGTGAACGATCTGCGTCCATGGGGTTGGTACTACTCTCTCCCTCTCCCCCATAGGCTGATAAGAGAGAACCTTAAAAGCTAAACGAGTATGAATTCGATGAAAATTAGTTTAAATTATTTGGATGCTAAATGATGAAAATATGCCTGGTTAATTTGAATCATTTAAAGGCTACAGGCCCTAATATGTCGAAGGAGACTTAGAAAACAATTATAGGCTGAATTTTCGATGGGTAAACAAGGAATTTAAATTTTGATTATAGGAGCAATTGCAGAGTTTTAAAGTTTTAAATTTCCCTCTCTGACTCCGCCCATCTCTGACTCTGACTCATCAGAGAGAGAGTTCTCAAATTCCTCAGGTATTTTTCTCTTTGATTTTTGTTCTTTTATATTTTAGTAAACTCTAATAATTTTTCCCCCTTTGAATACTCATCGCCCTCCCCCCCCCACTTATTTATTGACGCCCCTGATAATCCAAATCGCCCACTTGGGGGGCGATTGCCTCCAGGTTGGGAATCACTGGGCTAGCCCTTTTTATATAGTAATGATGATTATTTGATTTTTTTTTAAACAGAGAGAGATTTAAATTTTAGAGTTTTTTGTTCCCTGCAGCATAGGCAACTCAAATGACCAACTTTCATTTGAGTTGCTTACTTACTTTCCAGCAAGCAGAAATTCGCAAATTTATATTGTACCTCATGGTATTTTTCTCTCTCTTTTTCCCTGAATAGTGACTTTTATATATTTGCGAAAAAAGAAAGAATGACAACAATATACAAATTTATGGAAACCACTATCAATATATTCTTATTCTTATATACTGAAGCTTTCTTAAAACTTTATTTTCTCTTAAGAAAATACTTTTTCAAAAGTTCTATTCTTCACACTTGGTTGAATTCAATATTGAATCTTTTCTTTTGAAATATGACCCTATTAAAATGCAAAATACTGTATATAAGAAAAACAAGAACATAAATATTTAGAATCATTTATTTTTCTTTTTTGAAAGATGAAGTCGAGTCATTTGGAATTCGAAAATATGTGTGCTCGAAATATTTGTCGATTTCGCGGGTCGTTGATTTTTTAGAATATAAAGAGAAAACGGAAATGTTTAGAGATATATCAATGTCAATTTCGATCCCCTAAAGGCTACTACCATCTCTTATATTATCCCCAAAAACTCAACTTGAAGTCGAGAAATAAATTTATGGAGTGTTTCTATAAGCCCATTTGTCCGTGATTACATTAAAATCGAGTCTAAATAAGGAAAAGATAGATTTAAATATACAAAGGCAAGAGAGAGTAAAAATGAATCAATTATTGATAAAAAATTTTCATTGTTTTTTGACAGTTTTCTTTTTTGTCTTTTTCGGCATCGGAGGCCATTTAGACCCCGTCCCTATTTATTTCAATTGATTGGTATTCAATTCAATTGAAACAAATTTTGTGGACTGGGACGGGATGCGAACCCGCGTTCTTTGATACAAATGGCCAGCACGCTAACCACTACACCAAGGGCCGTTGGCTGTGACGGTTTTTTGATACCTAATATCAAATAATGAATTGACTATTAATTGTTTCAGATAAAAGGGATGGGGTCTAAATGCCGAAAAAGACCTTAGAACAAATTTAAAAAAAAAATCAAATAAATTTATGTAGCCTATCTTTTAATATAAATTAATTAGGTTTTAGTACACATCATTCTATCTCTTTTTCTAAATGTGTGGGCCAATTGAACCTTTTTTCCGAACGTTCGGGATTTTATTTTTAAAAATAGCAGAGTGTGACTGTGTGTGCAATTTGTTTCGCTTACACACTTGAGCCGCCACAACAACGGATACGCTTATCGTTTATAAATTCTTCGAAAAAAAAAAAAATTCGATTTAGAGGCCGAGTTCGGTTGAAGGGGGATTTTTGAATCCCACCAGCGATCAAAGGAAAAAGGGTCCAAATGCCGGCTGGGTGAATGTCACTGCCCTTCGGATGTCCCTCTCATGATCCAGTGGTCTTTTTTATCCCAACTTTTAATCCTTGGAAAAGCACCGATGCTAGAAATTAATTGACCACAATCAGAACAGAAAAATACTCGAGCAAGCGGTAACTTAATTAAATTAACCTTATTAGTTTTGGAGAATAAGCGAGAGGCTTTTTTGTTAATCACAAGTTAATCAATTTCATCAAACTAAAAAAAACTTTGAATAAAAAATTTCCTTTTTTTTATTTTATTTTATAAAGACTTTTTCTTAAAAGAAACAATTATAGAAACTTTCAAATTAAATGCAAGAAGATAAAGTGAGAGCCATATCAAAAAAAAAAAATTTCAGATATATTTCCGATTCTTAATTTCAAAGTCTTATTGTTCTCGCAACGAAGAATCGAGATTAATCCAACCAAGAGAAAAAGTAGAGGTCGGCTCGACACTCAAAAGAAAGGATTACAGATTTTAAAACGAAATCTCAAACAAAATAATTGACATTGTTGGCCTCAACGGTGAGAAGGATCATCTAATGTTTTACAAAAAGTGAAAAAAATTCAAAGAAAATAATTTAAAAATGCAAAATTTTGATAGGCTACCCTATCGCTTGCTGAATGTAATAGAGGCACAACTCAAAAAAAAATCTGGTGTGACTGGTCGCACAGGACACAACTTTCTCTTACCCTTCGGCAAGAGAGTTCTGTGCTTGTCACACCAGATTTTTGTGTCGACATGTATTTAGTTTCCAACAGTACGGTACATTGGAATTTCAAGATGTAAAATTTATAAGTATGGGAAAATATTTATATTTTGCTACCATGGCAACCATTTCTCCTATCTTTCCTATGAAATACAAAAGTAAAGTGTTCTTCTGAAGATTTCAATGGCAAAATGAGAATATACATTTTAAAGAGCATCTCAAAAATAATTGATTTTTGAATTTAAAAAACAATCGTTGGAGCGAATTTAGAGAAAATCGAAAAAAAAATGAAAAAGTGCATCAGTAATGTACTAGTACTCTTTATATATAATATAAAATTTCAAAATCCTAGCTCTTTTCGTTCTTGAGATATTTTGTTCACAAACAGACGGACACACAGACAGACAGACCAAGAGCATCTAAAGAATAATTGATTTTTGAATTTTAATCAAAATCGTTGGAGAGAATTTTGCGAAAATCAAAAAAAATTGAAAAACTACGTCAGTAAAGTACTAGTAATTTTTGGCTAATTTTGTTCAAAAGCTTCGTGTCACTTCCCAGGGGGGCGCCTTATTTATATATAAAATTTCAACCTCATAGCTCTTTTCGTTCTTGAGATATTTGGTTCACAGACACACACACACAGACTATGTCGCGAAAACCACTTTTTTGGATTCAGGAGACCTCAAAACGAAAATCTCGACATCGAATTTTTGACATGAATCCAATACTTTCTCTCTATATATTTCATATATAAGGTAAGAGAAAGTAACAATAAGTAACAATAAGACGGCCTTCAACAGCTTTGGGCCACTCATCCAGATGTTGAAAACTGCTTTGCTTTATTTTATTTTAAACTTTTTATTTTTTATCCAATCGTATTCATTTTCAGCACCCAAATTGAATGCACACACAAAGAGGCTTTTTAAACTGGATTTTGTGTTACAGAATAACAAATAATAAATTGAAATTGAAATCACACTAAAAGATGATTCTAAATCTCAAACATAACCGAAACATCACATCACCTCTTAGAAGAAGGCAATGTTGATTTAAAATTAAATCTTGATTATTTTAGAGAATATTTTTTTGCATATTTTTTAGACCTCACTTTTAGTTGCAGCAACACTTCCAACAAAGCTTGATTGCTATATAAAACAGCGGGTCAATAAGCTAAAGATCAATAGCCTTCCCAACAAACAAAATATATACATACGAACATTTTTATGACCTGCTAGTTTTAAATCTTTTAATAAATTAATCACGAATTAATTGAATTTTAATTTAAGCTATTATTTCGAATATCGATTAAAGGAGAGTCAAACCATATTTGTATAGAAAAATTTAATAACTTAGCCGGATAAAAAATGAACTTTCATTCAATAGACTTGATCAATTTTTCAAAACCTCCCATTCGCTAATTGCCTATCCTTCTTTTCTTATTCTTTTAAGAACCTTTAGAGTTTATTAAAGACCTCCTCAATTTCTGATATAATAATTGAACTCTACTATAGAACCGATTAGCGAGAAAGTAATTAAAAAAAGATTTATAAAATGCCTTTTTAAAAAGTTTATGTTAGGCGTTAATTAATCTTAAGATAGATTGTAAAGTTTTAAAAATACTTTTATAAACTTGATCAAGATCAGCACTTAAGTTACATCTATTATAAATTAATATGGCAAGTGAAAAAAAAAAATTGCAAAAAAATCCTGACTTGAGTTTTTTTTTTTTAAACTTTATTAATTAACTAAAATTAAATTTTTATTAATATTGAGTAGGCCTACGTTATTTCCTGAGAGTCATTCGAGTGGTTATAGACACAATTTTTAGGGAAACCTAAATGGAACCTGCGCTATTATTTAGTCCTAATCTACCAGTAGCTTTGTTTAAAATATTGTAAAATTTCATAATTTAATTAATTTTTTATGCTGAAAATATTGAATGAGGCCGAACCGTTCATATCTTAATTGGAAGGAGAAAGAAGGGAAAAACCTAACGTACAGTTTGCAAATAACAGCTATTCTTTTATTAAATTATAAAGTCGAAAGATTTAAAATTTAAAAAAGAAGCAGGCCAGGTGCGCTTATTGAAAATAAAATTAAAATTATAGGAGGGAGTTGGCAAAAGTAATGAACTCGAAAATAGGTAAAATAATAGTAATAAAAAGTAAAAAAAAAAAAAGTCGAAAGATTCAAAAATTAATTGTATTAGCAGATATGAATAGGATTGCAGCCAGGAAAGAAATCAGACAAAAATTTAATCAATCTTTATCTAATTTTATTACGATTGCCGACGTTTCGGACGCAAATCGCACCCTTCCTCAGGACAATCGACAGTTAATGAAATACGTCCATCTTTATTTCATTAACTGTCGATTGTCCTGAAGAAGGGTGCGATTTGCGTCCGAAACGTCGGCAATCGTAATAAAATTAGATAAAGATTGATTAAATTGTCTGATTTCTGGCTGCCATCCTACTCATATCTGCTAATAGTTCAGCCATCATCTCAATATTATTAATTTGTATTAATAAAATTTGGCTTGCATTTTATACAAAGACACTTTAATTAGGTAAATACGACACTAAAGGTCTGGTGTGACAAGAACAGAGGACAACTTTCAATTATCGAAAGAGAGAAAATTATGTTCTATGCTTGTCACACCAGATTTTAACCAAATGGAAATAAAAATTTTAATACATTCAGTTCCCTCTCATCCCTCTCCCGAAAATATTTTCCTGAAAAGGAAATTATTCATTGTTCAAACCTCTTGTATTATCATCAATCAATCATTTTGGCTAGTCCAAAGTGATTAATTTAACTGATATAAATGTTTACTAACTAGGAAAAATCATTAAATAAACGTATGGGATAAAAATAAAATATTTAAAATATATGAAATCCGGAGAATAAAAACTACCCTTTTATTAGTTGTTAATAACACACTATTATTCCTTTTGAAAACTAATCCAATTAATAACCGTTTTGCTTTACATTTCATGATAAAGAATCAAAAAAGCGAATTAGGTCTTCTAATTGGTTCCAAAATACAGAACAAAACATCTTTTAGCGTTCCGCTGTCCCTCAATTTATTTTTCTTCCGGTTCTCAAAATGAGAAAAACACCTGCTAAGGACCGAAGAAAATTTGTGTGAAATGAAACACTTCCTTTTTTTTTCTTCATCTTCTTTATTTTTTAATGACCCTTAAATATATATTTTAATCCTCGCCTCTTGTTTGAAAAATATTCTTTTCTTTCTATTAATTTTTAAATAAATGCTTTAGACTTTTTTTTAAATGGAAGAAAATTAGAAAAATACATTTGAGGAGAAGACTTCCAAAAGTAGAAAAATCTGGTGTGATAATCGCAATTTTAACTACATAGTTGTTGACGAACTAATAAACTATTTTCTTTGAAAGTAGTTTAACTACGCTATCTTTTTGACAAAAAGACAATGAATGAGCTTTTTATCTATAAACAGTTTCCAAAGAAAGCCCTTCATAATTGTCATCGTTTTATCATTATAAATTTATGTAGTTAATGGAAAAACTAAACAAACAAACCAAAAACTGTTTACTTCCTCTTACCTATATATGTTAATATATATGGAGAGAAAGTATTGAATTCATGTCAAAAATTCGAGATTTTGATAGATATAGGCCTACACGTTTTGAGGTCCAATGGATCTAAAAAAGCGGTTTTCGCAACATGGTCTGTCTGTGAATAAAATAAAGAAGGAGATTGAAATTTTATATTTTTGTAAGTTACCCCCCCTGAGACGTGACTCGAAGCTTTTGAACAAAATCGGTCAAAAAGTACTAGTACTTTACTGATGTACTTTTTCAGTTTTTTCTGATTTTCTCAAAATTCGCTCCAACGATTTTGATTTAAATTCATAAATCAATTATTTTTTTTTAGATGCCCTTCAAAATATATATTCTCATTTTGCCATTAAAATCCTTTGAAGCACATTTTACTCATGTACTTCATATAAAAGATAGGAGAAATGCTTGCCATGGCAACAAAAAATAAATATCATTCAACTCACTAGGACTGTGCAAATTGTAGTTGGAAAGGAGATAGGTCTTTTCAGTCCAATAAAATATATAAATAATTTATATATTTATTTAGTAGATTTTTAATTAAATAAATATATAAATTTATTTATATATTTTATTTGGACTGAAAAGACCTATCTCCTTTCCAACTAAAAAATAAATATTTTCCCATGTTTATAAATTTTATTGAATTCTAATATATCAGCGAAAACTAAACATATGTCGACAGAAAAAAAATCTGGTGTGTCAAGCACAGAACACAACTTTCTCTTACCGAAGGTAAGGAACACAACTTTGTGTGCTGTGCGACCAGTTACATCAGATTTTTTTAAAATACCTCTGGCCTCTTAATTGAAGGAGAGAAAATTTATTAAAAGAGTATTAAGATTTAATTGATAAATATGCTGGCTGACATTATTTTCTTTTTTTTTTTAACTTAACTTCCGGAATTAGTTAACAAATAAAAATTATTCAAGTTTCCTTAAAATAGTTACAACACCAAATGGTTGGTTACTTTGAGTGTGTATTTATCTCCCTAATTAGTTTATTTATTTGAAACCGTCCTGTGTGCCTGGCTAGTTCTTTTGATCCTCTTCCTAAATACTTAAAAATTACCTCTCGATCGAGGAGAGAGGCTAAATGCCGACATGCAAGCCGAGGGACTCCGCCCCCGGTTCTTTCGGTGTTTATCGAAGCAGCCGGAGTGAGAAAACAAGGCGGCCGCTGGGGCAAATTACAGACAGACAGACATCCAACTCTCCAATTTCTTTTTTTTTATTCTACCTAAATATAATCACCGCTTGAAGGGGCAAACCGACTCCCAGGAGAGAGTCAAGGTAGCTAGCTACACTTCATCTCCCGCGTTTGCTCTTTTTTCCATTAGAATATTCATCAAGATGCGCATATTTTAATTGTTTAATTATATTAATCAGAATATTAGAAGTTAGAGAGATCAATTGGATTCGGAAATAAATCACTGTTTTTTTTCAATTATCTTTTTATCTTGCTCTCATTGGCATTGAAGATATCTTTCAAGTGTTCATAGCGGCAAAAGAGATGATGAAACGGTTTTAAACTTTTATTAATGAAACCAACACAAGCTTGTGAACTAGTAAAGATTATCAATAATAAATTTAAAATTAATAGTCTATTCAAAAATAAATTAATTTGGATGAGATAAATTTATTCAAAAGAAAGGTAAAGTAATTAATAAATTTGAGCTTTCGAAAAAAAAAAAAAAAAAATTCTATATTAATAAAATAAATACGAAATTTCATAATTGGAAAAAAAATTATTTTTAATGTGTAAAAAGTTCCAAAAGTTCCTCCTTTTGAATCGAAATATACATGCAAATCCCCATAGGGATTTAACATTGGCTCTAAGAAAGGAACCTCTATTAAGTCAAAATGTTGCCTTCATTTGTATTATTAAATAAGTTTGTTTTTATTTAACCAAAATGGAGAAAATTCAAGACCGCATCTCCTTATGAATCTGAAAAATATAAAATTTGAATTAGTTTAGCTCATTTTATTTTAATAACTATTGTATTTGAAATTTACTTACTTATTACAAATTTGGTGTAATACTTAATCTTGAAGACTTCATTTTTTTTTTTAAATCAACAAAAAGAAAATTTGGAAATAATTCAACCAAAAATAATACTTCACGAACAATTCTTTTTACACAAAAACACTTGAGAACCTGGGCTTCAATCTTTCAATCAGGTCTGACCGCATCTCCTTATGAATCGTTCATGGAACAAATCAACAAAAATATAATTCATTTTACCTCTCTGTTGGATCCTAAATACAAATACAATCAAAGCACCCTAACAAAACGAACTAGCTAAAGATTAGAGAAGGCACCTCTAGCTAATAAAAACGACGAATTTCCAACAGAGGCCTAAATTGAAGAATATTCTCGTTGATTTTCTCCACTATTAGCTTCATGGGGAGAGGCTGCAGGTTCAAATATAAAATCCCTCTTGTTGGCATAGTGCATCCTTACCCTCCTTCTATATTTAAACTATTAAACTACAATTTAAGGTGTGAAAATGAATTTTCAAATTATAGATCGAAAAGTAAATACATTTAAATTTGAATTCGTATATAAATCACACAGTTCTAGGTGCGAAGTCGATGATGTCCCTCGATAAAGGAGAGAGAGGCATCCTCTCTCCCGATGCAGGTGGGGAGAAGGTTTAATTTAATTTTTTATAATATTTAAAAAAAAAATTTTTTAGCAAAAAATTTTTATAAAAATTTATATCAAATTTTTGAAAACTTTTAATGAAATCCAAATTTAATTAAGAATTAGAAATGAAAATTTTAAAATGCAAATTAATTAAATGTGAAAATTATTTATTTATAATTTATTCATTAAAATTCTAAAAATTATCTATTTAAAAAAAAATTTATTATTGATTGATTTAAAAAAAAAAAAGCTAATTCTACTTGGGGTCAGCTGAAAAAAAGCAACATCCTAAAAAAAGCTAATCTAATCTAGTCCCTTCAAAATTCATGCATCATGCAATTATTACCTTTGATACAGTCTCGGAGTTCTGGGCAATGAAGATCACTCGAAGCTCCTTGCAGTCTTTGCGCTCAGCTTCTCAGCTTCAAAGTCCAATTGCACTGGCGAGACGAACACAAACCCACAAATCTGCAAAAGAGAACATTTTTTAGAATCTCACTCTCTTATCAAAATATATCAAAAGAAATTTGGAAATTTTCATTAGATACATTTTAAAGAGCATCTAAAAACTAATTGATTTTTGAATTTTAATTAAATTCGTTGGAGTGCATTTTGAGAAAATCAAAAAAAAACTGAAAAAGCACATCAGTGAAGTACTGGTACTTGTTAACCGATTTTGTTCAAAAGCTTATTTGGAATGTCAGGAAGGGTCATATATAAAATTTCAATCCGGTAGAGACTGCGTGAATGTGTGTTAATTAATGTATTTCTAGTTTTCTAAGAGATTAGGAAATTTATGTTCCTTTATATTGCCAGCAAGATACTAACGATTATTCAGATTCTCGATAAAAAAAAAAAAGAAAACAATATTGCGTGTGAGGTCTTATCAACATATATAAGAATTGATTGATTCTTTTTTTATGGGTTTTTCATGTTGATGAATTTATTAAAAGGAATAATCAACATCTATGCAGCTGATGATTTGTTCCTTTGATTTGCATCTTGGAAGCAGACAAAAAGATTTGAAAACAATCACTTGCGATTTCCTTTTCTTTATTATTTCCTTTACAATTTCATCAGATTATTAATGTTTTTGATTAAACCTTCTTTTGTTATTTTATAAACATAAAATATCTAAACATTTATTTCTTAATTATAATCTTTTTTAATAATTTGAATATTATATTATAAAAATTGAAAAAAAAGAAATACTATGCTTACAAAACATAAAGAAAAGAAAATTTTGATTAATTAAATTATAGACATGAATACAAATGTAGCCTTGAGGCTTCAGGGGAGTGGGACTCATTGAGTCCGCTCCCTCTCCCCAAAATGGTCACACTATTTACAAAGGACTTTGTAGCCCCTATCAAAAAGAATATTAATATGCCCCCTCCACGCAAAATAAATTTATTATTTTTTATTTTTTTAAAATAGGCTATCTATAATTTAGATATTTTTATAAAACAGAAAAAAAAATTAATTTATCCTCTTTGTCAAATGTATTCAAATTGGTCAAGTGACGAATAAATTATTAATATTAATTTAAAATAAAACGCCTAAATTATCTTTAACCATAAATTAATGCTTTATTCATCTTAACATATGAACGTTAATTTATTTCTATAAATAACCGACAACGACAGAGATATTTATGGGCTTGCAAAAAAATCAACTAATTTTCGCACATGTACTTAAGAGTTTGCATTTTAATCAACTCGAATGAAGAGACCAGAGGGGTAATAATATTTAACTAAGATAATTGTTTTTGTTTAGAATGCTTGTTAGCAAAATGTCATATTTTATTTGATCGCATATTGTAGAAGCTTTTACCTCAGAAATTTTAAAATTTTGAAGTTCACGGTGTTTGTAATATCAAGATCTTGGATGTGCTTCTAATTTTTACTTTCTCTTGCCTCTATGTTAATATATAGAGAGAAAGTATATTGAATTCATGTCAGAAATTCGATGTCGAGATTTTGATGGATATACACGTTTTGAGGTCCCCTGAATCCTAAAAAAGTGGTTTTCGCGACATGGTCTGTCTGTGATAGAGTCTGAGGGTCTGTCTGTTTGTGAACAAAATATCTCAAGAACGAAAAGAGCTAGGAGATCGAAATTTTATATTTAAGATAGGCACCCCCCAGAGACGAAACAGAAGCTTTTGAAAAAAATCAGCCAAAAAGTACTAGTACTGATGCACTTTTTCATTGGTTGAATACACCCGGACCTTTTTTTTCTTTTTTTTAGACGCCATTTTAGCACGTGAGAACGCGAAATTCAAATTTGAAAGTTTAAATAATTTCTGTACTGGACTGCAAAGACATCATTCACCCTCTTCTTTATATCTAAAGCCCTGGGTAAGTGCATCTCAAATACGAAAAAAATAGAAATAAATGACTGTCTGACTTTCATTTCGTCTTCTTATTAATAATTGCTAATTGGTTATCTTATTCTAGAACACAAATAAGCCTAAATAAACCTTTTAACAGACATTACTTAAGTTATTATGATAATTAATTTAATAATGGCGAAAATGGATGTGAGGTATGTGTTGTATGCCAAAAAATTTAAAAATAAATAAATTATTATGGAAATAAAATTAATTATTGTTGTAAGAAAATAAAATCACTTTTAAATAAATATATTAAATTATTTAAAAGCCATGCCGTGTGAAAAAAAAATCATGTAGGTATTGGTGTAATATATATATATATATATATATATATATATATATATACCTGGTATATATCGGCAAAACTCTGAAGAGTGCTCTTTTAAGTTGGCGCTAATATTTTTTTATTATTATGCGAGCTCACGAACGCCCACCTGAGAGGGGCCTTGAAGTGTTTCTTTTTGTCGGGTTCAGCAAAATAAACATTCATTCTCAGTCACAAATTTATATATCATGTGTGGCCTTTTATTAGGTGTTGTCTGTCGTTCTTAATTAAAATTATTTTATTTATACATAAAATTTTTTTTCAAATGCCAATTCGATTGTTAACATATCTATTTCGAAGAATGATTTCCAATATTTTGAAACAAATATTTTCAGTTGGTTTTTAGGGTGCAAGTATGAATATATTGCTTTCTCTTACCTAAATATGTTAATATATAAAAAGAAATTATTGCTTTCATGTCAAAAATTCAATGTTGAGATAAAAATAAAGTTTTGAGTCCCTAAAAAATTGAGTTCCTCAAAATGGTCTGCCTGTATGTTTGTGAACAGAATATGTCAAGAATGAAAAGAGCTAAGGGGTTGAAATTTTATATTTAAGTTAGGCACTCCCCCCCCCATAAGCTTTTAATCAAAATTGACCAAAGAGTGCTAGGTCTTTACTGATGTACTTCTTCACTTTTTTTCGATTTTCTCAAAATTCGCTCAAACGATTTTGATTAAAATTCAAAAATCAATTATTTTTAGATGATTAAGATAGGGGCAGCCTGGTGGATATTATTGAAAAGGGTGAATAAATAGATCCAGAGCTAGTATTCAGGCAAATTTATTCGGATTATATCCTCCGCTATAGGCCAACGTTTCGGAGCTCAAACGGCTCCTTCTTCAGGAGCGTTGGCCTATAGCGGAGGATATAATCCGAATAAATTTGCCTGAATACTAGCTCTGGATCTATTTATTGACCCTTTTTCAATATTTTTTAGATGCTCTTTGAACTGTATATTCTCATTTTCCCATTGAAATCTTATGAAGACCACTTTACTCTTGTACTTCATAGGAAAGATAGGAGAAATGGTTGCCATGATAACAAAATATAAATATTTTCCCATGTTTATAAATTTTACCACTTGAATTCTATCAAATGTAGGCACTACTACCGGAAAATAAATATGTGGCGACACAAAAAATCTGGTGGGACAAGTACAGTACACAAATTTCAATTGCCAAAGGTAAGAGAAAGTAGTGTGTTGTGCGGCCACTCAATCCAGATTTTTTTTTTGGTATTTAGACTTTCACAGTTGTTATAATTAGGCCTAATAAAAAAACTCATTTCGATTTAATTGTGGTTTATTTGTAAAAAATACAACGTTTCGGCAACTCATTCTGTTGCCTTCATCCAGGGCCGGCTCAAGGGGGGGGGGGCAGTGGGTGCATGTGCCCCGGGCGGCAGATATCAGGGGGCGGCATTAAAAAGAAAGATTTATTAAAAAAAAGGTAAAATGATATGGAATTTTGTATAGAAAATTTTGAGGGGGCGGCAAATTAAATTTTGCCCCCCCCTAAAAAATCTCGTAGTTCCGGCCCTGCCTTCATCAGACACAATACAGCTTAAGATTACTATGAATGAAACATCTTCGGATGGGATTGTCATAGATTTAATGTAAAACATTTAAACCGAAACAAATATTTTATTAATGAATATATAATATTAATTAATGGAAATTGTTATATTGAAAGTTATGGGCTACTATAGGTATTTACGTGTTTAAATGAATATGCAAAATGATTAGAGTTAATTAAAAGAAACTATATCAGAAATTTGCATTTAATTTGTAAAGCGATAACATTACTATTATTATTAAGTAATACAGTGTATTCAAAATTAGAATTAGAAAATCTTCTTGGAAATTATATACCATTGTCGGCGAAATAAATAAAAAAGGAACTCATGAGATTCTTCCAAGCAAAACCCTTTTCTAGTACTTTATTATTAACAGTCTCTTAAAATTTATAAGAAGTATCCTAAATTAATTATTCAATTTAATATTATATTTTGTAATATATAGGCCAAACAGAATTTCGTTTAAACAAATCAGGATTGAATTTGTAGATTAAATTGCATTAAATTGTCCCAATTAATTTAACTCTAAACTTTCATTTGTATAGATATCCAAAATGTCATTATACAACTATGAATTTACACTCTCAGAAACCTGCCAATAAACATGAAAG
>JAKCPI010027497.1:0-96975 GCA_023213315.1 Euborellia annulipes
TTTTTTAAATACCGGAACGCATACCCTCTAATTTTTTTCAAGCTACTAAGCCTTATCCTTATATATGAAATTTTATTCACCTACGTTGACGTTAACCCGTGCCGACTCCGGCCCGCAAAGTTTTTGAAAATAGTCGTTTTTGAGTACTCTTGATATATATACCTAGATTGTCGTAAATTAAGTAAGTATTAGGTAGACAAATTAAGTAAAAACAAATTCTTCCTTAAATAAATACTTCGAAAGCCTTCTAGAGGTTTTTTGAAATTCAGGGCTTAAGGGCCCAAAATCGCCTTTTTGAAAAAAAATGATTTTTTAATTAATTCTTGACTTTCTCTTTAATTACGTTTAAACGAGATGAGATATCAAATTAATTCTTCGTACATTCTTCCTTAAATGAACACCTCAAAAGCCCTTGAGGGGGTTTTTGAAATTCGACCTTAAGGGCCTAAAATCACCATTTAAGAAAATGCATTTTTAATTAATTTTTTGACTTTCTTTAATTACGTTTAAAACGAGATGAGATATCAAATTAATTGGTATATTCTTCCTTAAATGAACACCTCAAAAGGCCTTTAAGGGTTTTTTGAAATTCAGACCTTTAAGGCCTAAAATCACCATTTTAGAAAAATGCATTTTTTAATTAAATTTTTGACTTTCTTTTAATTACGTTTAAAAAACGAGATGAGATATCAAATTAATTCCTCGGTGATATTCTTCCTTAAAAGAACACCTCAAAAGCCCTTTAGGGTTTTTTTTGAAATTCGGACCTTAAGGGCCCAAATTGCCACTTTGGAAAAAATGCATTTTTTTAATTAAATTTTTGACTTTTTTTAATTACGTTAAACGATATGAGATATCAATTAGCTCTCAAAAGTTTTCTTAAATAAATATCTCGAAAAGGTTTTCAGGGTTTTTTTTTTGAAATTCTGACTTAAACCTGTATTATGGGTTTCTACTGTAGTTGTCTAGTTGAAATATTTTCATAAAATTAAATATGAAAATAAAAAACACTCGGTTAATATATTCCAAGTTATTTATATTAATTATAAATCAACACTAATTAAGTATTTTGGCACTAATATTTATATTTAATAGTGAAGACCAATTATTTTTTAAACTTTGAGTTCCCAAAGGGCACCTCAAGTATGCTCGTATTAAGAAATAAAAATAAAAATATCACATTAATATGGAACAACTTTTCCAGGGTAATTCGTTTTAAATTCGAAAAAAAAAACAAAAAATTTCTTCGCTCCACCCATTAACATATCCTCACCACCAGGGCCTAGCGGAGGTTGGTCAATAGCCGCGTACTTCTGTCGCTAGTTCTTTCTATACTTTCACATTAAAAGGACATTTTGGCGACGACAGCAAGACATCATGAGACAAAAAATTATTTTTGAAACACTTTTTAACTCACCACTCTCTCTCTCACGGAATGTCCCCTCTTTTCGTTATATTATAAATCCACTGAAGAAGGAGTGGTCTGCTTCCGCTGAAAACATTTGAAATATTACCTTATAAGAATAAAAAATTGCTGAATTTCATTAAACAAACAGAATACAACTGACAAATACAGAGGGCAACTCTATCCGCACAGCGCTTGTATGGCCATGTTTCCTGGAGCTAGTCGGCATGGGTTGCAGTGCCCCAAATATGCTAAAATTTTATGTGAGACTTAGCAATGAAAAACTAGGCCCTATGCGTTCAAAATAAATACTTTGAATAGGAGCTCACATTCTCCACTTTTGGAAATGAATTTTCCAGACAATAATAATAATAATAATAATTTTTAGAAAGCAATGGAAATTCAAAAGCTACACTTTCCAGATATATTATGGGGGATAATATATATATATATATAAAAATATATATATATAATTAGGACTTTGTACAGTATACATTTTTTGTAATACCTAGATATTTTTTTTCCTCCATTTTAGTTTTCTTTGATATTTTATATGTAAATAATTGATCAATTATGAATATTTTCCAATTATATTCTTTTTCTCTTCACTTAAGAATTGGCTATTTATTCAAGCGAGACTGGCATAAATGGAATAGGAAAAAAAATCAGCCTTCGCAGCTCACCTAACTGTTTGTCAATCTTGTACCCTTTTAACTTCTGGGTGTAATAGCAATATAGTGAAAAAGCCATCATTTTCACTTAATAAAAATGAGAATAATTTTCTAAACTGGAGCTTCTTCTTTTCTTTTTAACCCACTTTAATTAAAACAATAATGGAATATATTATAATTTATATTTTATTTTATAAAATAATTAATTGGTTTATTTAATTTCCTATTTTAATTTAGATCCTGACTCTAAGAGATAATGATGAAGAGTCCCAAGATGATCGCCAAGGCAAAATGTTGTTACATACCGAATATTCTCTACTCTCTCTGTTACACAACCAAGATGGAGTTGTGCATCATCATGGATTCTTTAAAGACTGTGCTCTTGAAGAACGTCCTTCACCTGATGGCGGACGTCCTGTTTATACTGGACGAATTAAGAAAAGGCTCTGTCTTGTTTTGGACTGTCTATGCGCTCATGATTTTAGCAATCAAAATGCAGATCTTATCAATTTGCAACATTATGTGATTCGTGAAAAAAAACTAATTGAAAAAGAGGCATTGATAATATTTTATGATACGGTTCGTGTTGTGGAGAGTTTACACAAGGTAAATTAATTTAAAAAAAATGTTTTTTCACCTAATAATAATGTATGTTTAAAATATTTATTTTAGAAAAATATTGTTCATCGTGATTTAAAATTGGGTAATATTGTTATGAACCGGCGAAATTGGAGAGTGACAATCACCAATTTCTGTTTGGGAAAACATTTAGGAAGCGAATCGGATTTATTGAAGGATCAACGAGGCTCTCCTGCATATATTTCACCAGACGTTCTTTGTGGAAAACCTTATTTAGGTTACTATAATATTCATTTTTTAATAATTTTTGCCACGAACATTTTAATTGATGGATCTTTTTTCCTTTTGTAGGAAAGCCTTCAGACATGTGGGCACTTGGAGTGGTACTTTTCACAATGCTTTATGGACAATTTCCTTTTTATGATTCCAGTCCCACTCAACTTTTTAGCAAAATTAAAGCTGCTGATTACACAATACCTGGGTATGCAACCAAAATAATATTTTTAATATAACTATATATAAACTATTACTATTATACTATTATAAATTACTTTTAATTTTATTTATTGGACTTTTCTGCCTTCCAAAGTAGAAATGCAGTAAGTCAAAATCTATTATGCTAAATATATGAATCATTTTTAATATTATTTTAAAGAACTTATACAAAATTATTTTTCTCTTTTTAGTACATTTATAAAAGTGTTTATAAAATTTTTTTATATTATTTTATTTCATTGTCTTTGAAGATATCTAAGCAGTTACTTTTATATATTAACTCCATCCTCTATATTCTTTTCTCTGGTCTTTAATATTAAATTATTTCTTACATTTATCCTTTCTACTTTCCTGTTTACTTTATTATTTTGTTTTAGGGATGGACGAGTTTCCGAAAACACAATAGCATTGATAAAAAAGCTTTTGATTTTGGAGCCCCAACAAAGAATGACTGCGTCAGAGGTATTAGATAGTCTTACAACGATCATTGCCACAAGTAAAATTACCGTAGCTCCATCGGAAGATCTTCAAGTAGTACCCGATATAGACGATTTTAAAAATGAAAAAAATCCTTCAAGAGTAGAGGATGAAGAAATGACCCCAGTTGATGATTTTCTTCAACAGATAACACTTAAAGAACAATTAGATAAAGTGCTAAAACCCTATAGCTCTTATTCTACAAGTCCCTCCACGTCTATTGTACCTGAAAATCGAAATTATCCATTACAAGTGCATCGCATTAGTCAAGATGCACGAGAACTCACACCAGCAGAAATTGCTCGATTTCAATATCTGTTTCCTCCAAATAATCGAACCAATCCAACGACAGCTCCACGTACGAATACGAATCCTCCACCTCCACCTCCTCCTGCAATTGCAGAAAATATTCGACAAGATGCTTCTGTTCCTGACTCTCTTTTTCGAACTGCTACTGATTTTTTTCCAACGTCCAATAACGATCAATCAGGGGCATCTTCATGGATTCCTTCTCGCCAGCAACATTTAATGGCTCTTTTTTCCTCGATTGGGATGAATACCACTCGACCCGTTCTGCCTTCTCCTTATACTCTTTATCAACAAATTCAACAGCGTCATCCAAGATTACCTATTCAAGAGAGTAATGCAAGACGAGCAACTTCTGCGCCTCCTCCTCATATTCAGAGAACTATTGTACAAAATCTTAATAGACTTTTACGCACAAACCTTAGTTATACTAATATAAATGAGATTAGAAGGTGATAATAGGAGTTCAAGGCCGGGGAATAAAAATAATTCATCGAATATAATTATATTATTAAGAAAATCAATCAGCTTAAAAACAAACTTTAAACTAATTGATTGTATTTAATTAATCGGGTCTGGTAAATTTTTAGTTCCTATAACTAAATCAACATCCAACAGTGAAACATTCTATTACTGGTTGTTATAAAAAATTCAATTATTTATTCTATAATCATTAAAATATATATATACAGTATACCACTTGAACGAAAATTGGAACAGTATCTTTGAAAAACTTGCCAAAATTGATTTTAATTCTTATTTCTAATATTGTTAGGAATAATAAAACACAAAATTAAATTAAATTAATAATACAAAAATAAACTAACATTTTTAACATGAAAAATGGGACGCTGTTCATTTTTCCCCAAGAAGAAATCCAACATATTTTTTAGAAAATTTAAATATTACACATCTTGTCCTATACCAGTCATGTTACACCGATTTCATTGTGTTCATGGGGGGAAATATTCTTTAAATTTATTCGCATCAGATCTTCATTGTAATGGAGAACAAGTACCATAAATTAATGAATATTCCCCCCTTTATTCACTGAAATCGGTGAAGCATAGAGGGGTCTCGGTGATGGTATAGGAAATAGGAATAGGTTGTATATCTCCTAATGATGTCAGAAAGTTACAATTTGTTGAATGAAACTTGGACAAAATGTAATATTTAAATTTTCTAAAAAAAAAAAAAAAATGATAGATTTCTCTATCGGGGAAATGTACAGCGTATCATTTTCATTTAAAAATGCTGGTTAATTCAAAAAAATATTTTTTTCTATTAATTATTTTTTTAAATTTTTTCGCTTTATTGTTGCAACCAATATTAGAAATAAGAATTAAAATCAATTTTGGCCAAAAATCATTTATAAGGGACTGAAAGGAACTTTTCGTGTGAGTGGGTGTAGTATATATATAATTGTTGGAAAATACTATTAAATTCATTTTCCTAAATAATGATTTAATATCTAAATTTATTTTAATTATCCTTGAAAACTTGTAGTTTTACAATGCCACATTAAATAGCAAAAAAATTTTGTTGACAGTGATTTTATTGGGTATTCATCCGTTTTGTTTTCAGATAATCAAATAGCTACAAATAATACGAATATTTTATACATTCATTTATTTTTTAATTTTCACAATTGGAGATTATTTTTGTTTAAAATTAGAATTTATTTTGTTAAATTGGGGTTTTCTGGTTCAAAGCAATTTATTTCATAAGTATAGCCCATAATAATTAATTAGAATTGAAAAAAAAATATTGTTATTTCCATTATTATGACATTAAAGGGTGGAATTCCGAGCAATGCGACAGAGCGGCAGCGTCAAAGCGTCACTGCAGCCAAGCTAGTAAAAAACTTTTATATTAATATAAATATATATCTTACATTTTTGCTTATATTCAAGATATTTACTACCTTAAAATATTGGTTAATTTTCATTAATTTTGTCAATCATAAGTTTTAGAATTCAATGGAAAATCAAGAGAAGTAGAAACGTATTATTTCACTTGTCCCTCCATAAACTTTGTCTTTATACAGGTATATATTATATATATATATAATTTTTAAATATAACACAAAGACAATCAATATGGATTGATCGAATTTTATATTTCCTTTTGAAATTCTTGTATCTTCTTTATTATTTCTACTATTTTCTCATAGTAGTAATCTTGAAACCTATATATTCAGGTCTGACATTTTGACGTTTCATATTTTATGCTAGATTTCTACAAACCATATATATATATATATATATATATATATATATATATATATATACCAGGTATATATTGTTAACAATAAACTACTTTCGTTATTCACAGTAAATAATTTTAGTAGTTTGTGTGTAGTGCATTTTGATACTGTCAGACGAATACATAATTTATTTTTTTTTAATTGTACATCTACTTCTGAGAAAGTGCTTTTACTTCCTTGAACGGATATTCTGATCTTTGTTCCTGATTTCTAGAAACCAATATTGTAAATTTATTTAAATAGTTGTTCAGTGATCTTTAGAACTATTCTCCATTCAAATGTAGCCTCTATTTCTTCATCTAAACAAACAATCATTTACCACGCCATTATTCTTTGTCTGAAAATGGGAATAACTATATTTAAACATGTAAATCAGTGATAAATAATAAAGAAATAGAACTAAGTAAATAAATTAAAAACGATTATCAATATTCTATTTCTTTATAAATTATTTACGAAATATCTTTTAGTAAATTTTTAAATAAACATGTTGTCGATTCCTGAATTCTTTTATTTTACAACTATATTACAGTTCTGAAATCGATTCAATATTAACTCTATTTAACCTAATATATATTAAAATTCCTGATTCCAGATTTTTTATCTTAAAAAAACAAGATTTTTTTAATTTTTAGTAGGATTCATTATAAGTTATTAAATTAAAAAAAAAAAAATTAAATTTTATCTAAAATAAAAAATTCCAAATACCTTTACCAAATTAATATTTCTCCAAGTTTACCTTTCTATTATTTTAAGTACAACAAGTAAACTTGAAAAAAGAAAAAAAAATAAAGTGTCAAAGTTCTTAATAAATAACACATGTTCTAGTTGTCACATTTAAGTAAAATTATAAAAAAAATTGGGTTCTCGAAAAATTTCAAGAGAGAAAGAAAGATCTTGTGACAAATTTTACTCGAATGTTTTTTTCTTCAAAACTTGTTAAAATAAGATGTATTGATAAATTGAATATACTAGTTATTTAAGCTTCATTGAAGGCAGTATTTATGGCTATAGTAGTTCATTGAATTAGAGACCGAATTTCAGAGTGCAGCCAGGAGAAAAATAAAAATATTTTACTTGCAAGGTGATTGTACGGCCTTCCCCTCTCCGTTATTAACGAAAATTTTTTTATGTGTAGTACTTATTGAAAAACAATATCGGTTAAAGCGACCGAATGCGCTTCTCAAGGGTTCGTCAAAAAAAAAAAATGTTAAAGATTTGCAAGCATGTCTTAAGCCGTTGCGAAGAATCATATTTCTAATGTTTTCATTGCTTTTATGATCAATATCATCCAGCATCTTGCAAAGGCACTACAGATTATAGTTATTAATATTACACCTTTATACAAAAGGATGTGGCGTGCCAAGTAATATGAATGGTAACAGGTGAAGGCTAGGCTCTTGGCAATGAGAAAAATAACTTTTTAGAGTGTTTTCTCCGGAGAAAAATAACTTTTTAGAGTGTTTTCTCCGGAGAAAACACTCTAAAAAGTTATTTTTCTCATTGCCAAGAGCCTAGCCTTCACCTGTTACCATTACACCTTTATGTATTATTTACAATTAATGCTAGCTAAGGCTGTAGAGAACGTATTGTAGTGGAAGAAGACTACCAAGAAAGCCATCAAGACTTTTATAAATATGCTTTTTCGCAACGGCTTAAGACATTCTGGGCCCTCGGGCCTTGGTGTAGGGGTTAGAGGGCTGTCCTTTTATACCAAGAGTCGTGGATTCGCATCCTGTCCCAGGCGACAAAATTTATTTAAATTAATTAGCTACAAATCAATTTAAATAAATAGGGACGGAGTCTAAATGGCTTTCGATGCCGAAAAAGACCTTAAATACCGGTAAATAAAAAAAAAAAAAAAAAAAAAAAGAAAAAAACAAGTCTTTAACATTCTTTTTTAGACAAACCTTTGAGAAGCGCATTCTCTCGCTTTAACTGAATTTGTTTTTTATTAAGTACAACACATAAAATAATTTAGTTCAAATCGATGAGGGGAAGGCCATACACTCCCCTTGTTAGTGAGACGAAAATGCTCTTCTACGTTTGAACCAAAAAAGCTTCACTGAATTCATTTGAAATAATCACATGAGAAAACGCATCAGGTGGTTTAATATTAATCTTTACTACACTATTAGGGTAAGTAAATTTTGGTAAAAAGAATTTTGTCCATAACTCTAAATAAAAGTTAATGGACGATTTGATTTATTAACCAGGAAATGACTAGTCCTTCCAAAATGATATATCAAACACTAATGATTAGGTATCTTTGTCATTAATGTGAAAGTGAGAAATTGTTTAACCCAAAATTTAATAACAAGAAGCTATTTTGAGTCAATCATGTATGATACATACATTGTAGTAGATGTTCTTATTTCAATTTCCACTTTGGTGAATATATATATACATTCATAACATTCAACTAAGATACGAGTTAATATGAAGAATAAATTTTTTTATAAGTTTAATTAGCTGAGATCTTCATGCAAGATAACACTTCAAATTAGAACATCCCAACAAATTAAATAAGATGTAACATAAATATTATTGTAAAAGGATACGGATTATTAGATGAAGTATATTTTTTTCATCTATCTTAAAAAGTGGAAAATTTTTACATAATAATTCATTTCGATGAAGCGAAGAATAAAATTTCATCCAACAACCTGGAAAACTTAAAAAAAAAGAAGAATACTAAATATATAAAACACAATTCTAATAATCAAAATTTTTGATTAGCTAACAAAAATTTTTTTCTGGTTTTCTTAAACTCTAATAGAAATAATAAAATTAATTTTTTTTTTCAACTCGAAAGTTTTTTTTATTTGTCAACATTTCACTAGATATAAAAAATAATAATTTTGAAAACACAAACTTAGTAAATATATATTATATATATCAATACACCTCAATAGATTTATTCTGTACAAGAATAGTTGGTGTTCGAAAAACTATAGGTGACCACAAAAATTTAACTAAAGAGCATTTTCTTTAAGTATATATATATATCTATATATGTATATGTATTAGTATTCTTTATACTAGCTAAATTATAATAAATTTTTTTATAAATTTATTCAAAGAGAAGTTAAATACAAATATTTAATTAGCCCTAACTTACTACTAAAAAAAGCAAATATATCAATATTTATAGAGACTTCATGTTTTCAATTATTAGCTAAAATTACTAATCATTTATTAATGAAATTGTAAAATAACTAAAATTTTATAAATTTGATTTTAGTAAATTGTTTTACTTTAAAAAATATTTAGGACGAAAGTGATTTTTTTTTCTATTACTATATTTAAAAAAAATGTTATGTTTGGATGGCAGTAGATGGTAAAAAAAAAAAACAACAAAAGAAATTTTTAATATTTTTTTGTTTTGATTTTTAATAAACTCTCGACTTTCAAATCTTACAAGCCTCATTTGAACAATGTTAATTGGAAGAGAACACTTAATTGTCAACAATTCAATTGTGAATCTTGTTGTCTGAGTGTGGCCAGTATCTTGAGGTAAAAACACAGAGCTGAAAAGAAGTCAGTATGATATCGATCCTAAATTACGACCGAAACCTCGAAAATTCATGTTTTCTTCCAAATAACAATAATAAGGTTCTTGATACAGAAGTTGGTGGTAGAAAAGTCGAATGGTTTGTTAAGAATACAAAACAAAAAAATAAAAACTTTCTTAATGGTTGTAGATATTCAATTAGAAGAAAAGGACGTGAGCCTTCCCGGGAGACAGCAGTCAGATGAAATAAAAAACTTTATATTCTGTCGCCGACGTTTTGAGAGCTAGTCACACTCATCTTCAGGGCTCGCAGAATTGTCAAAAATAAGTACAGGTGGTACTGCATATTATTAACATGTTTTAAACATGATATCATTATTATATATATTAACATCAACATATATCAACATATAATTGCAACATATTATTAACATGTTTTAAACATGATAATAATATGCAGTACCACCTGTACTTATTTTTGCCAATTCTGCGTGCCCTGAAGATGAGTGCGACTAGCTCTCAAAACGTCGGCGACAGAATATAAAGATTTTTATTTCATCTGGCTGCTGTCTCCCGGGAAGGTTCCCATTCATTTCTTCTAATCAAAAAATAAAAAAATTTATTAACCTTCTAGAGAATGTGATAGGAGAGAAATTCAGCGAATCCTACCACATTTTCTTATCTGCCTCCTAAATATTTATCAACAAAAAATCTATATATATAAATCAATCGTAATTATATAACGACTTTCCCTAACTATTCAAAATGTCGATTTTAATAAGAAAAATATTAATTTTTCGTCCATTTTTTTTTTTTTTTGAAAATTTTGATTATTTTTTTAACTAAAATACTAATCTAACTCTATTATATACATATACGTATATATATGTGTATAAAATTATTTTAAATCTAAAAAAAAGAAATTTGTATGAAAACATGAAGTTGAGAAAAAAATGATGATCGATGATTTTTTGAAGTGCTCCTCCCTTTTTTTATTTTAAAAAAAGGTACAAATAGTTGATGAAGATGGCAAAAATCAACCAGCCATATTCTTCTGTAATATTATTCTCGTAGATCTCGACGAAATGATTATTTTAGAGTAATAGAGACAGAGAGATGTAAACAAGCTTGGTGACTAACAATAGTCTGACAATTACAGATTAAAGTCAATAGAATAAGCACTTCCACTGTACCTTGCACTTGTCACTCAATTTGAGTGCAAGCACGCGCTCCAGATGAGTCCGTGTGAACACAGGAACACCTACCTTGGTCAGATAATCATCCGCCTGTATCCTATAAGTATGTATGAGTATGCTACTTTTGCAAGCAAGAGAACTACTACTTCAAAAAGTTATTTAAAATTTACTTTTTTTATATATATATATATTTATATATAAAAATATAAAATTTCGTTTTATTCACCTCGATTACTTGCACAATTTCAAAATAAAATATAATAAAACATTTAAATAAGATTTTTGAAATTAGAGAATAACCAGTCGCTGGTCCTTGGACTAAAGATTTGGTTTCGTTAAATCGATATTATTGCACCACAATAAAAAAAAAGTTCATTTTTTTCGAATAAATAATTAAAAGTAATTATATTAAAATTGATTCCTGTGTTCACATTCACTGGCACTCAACACTCACGCGGCTCTAGCACTCACTTGTCTCCGCAGGAGGCGCGCTAGGTTCAGATTCACTAACGCCACTTTCGCTGGCCTTTGTTGTTGTTGTTGTTGTTGCTTCTGCAGTTGTTGCGATTTCTGTCGTAGAACCTGTTTCCGTTGGTGGTGGTAGATTTGGATTATTTTTTACCTCTGCCGCACTGGGCGTCGAGGGGTTATTATTACTAGTCTCTTTTGGTTCAGGAGATGCATTACTCCATCGAGAACGTCTCGATCTTTCAACTTTCTCCTCTCGATCATTATTTTCGTCAGACTTACCAGATATAGAGTTATTATTGCCACTTCTATCATCCATCCTCATACGCTTAGATGGTCCATATTGATTATCGTCATCCATTGGAAAAGGAGGACCGAGATTTCCAGGGCCACCAGGAGGGGGGCCCATCATACCGCGGGGTGGACCTCCTCTCCATCCAAAACGTCCGCCACCTCGACCGCCTCTACCTCCACGTGAAGGAGGACCACCATCGCCTCTTCGTGGTCCATGGAATCCCGAATCTTCAAATCCTCTAGGTGGTTGATCAAATGGCGGTCTATCAAAGAACGGATCTCCATCGGGAGGACCATCAAATCCCCGAGGTCCCCCAAACATATGAGGAGGACCAGGGGGGCCAGGCGGTCCTTGGCCATCCATCCACATACCTAAAGAAAAAAAAAAAAAAAAAAAAACATTTTAATCTTTTACTTTCTTGCATATATACAATTCCCCTATATATGAGATCTGTTCGGAATAGTGGCTGCGAGATATATAGATGGATAATTATGGACAGGAGGAGCCAATAAATAGACCTCTGTATGCAGGTTCAATCAACAGAGACGTTTCGGTTCTTTTTATTTAAGAACCATCTTCAGTCCTTAGATTGGCAATATAATTTTACAGAGTTAGTAAATGTTAACACTGACTAACTCTGTGCAATTATATATACTTTTCCAATCTAAGGACTGAAAATGGTTCTTAAATAAAAAGAACAGAAACGTCTCCGGTGATTGAACATGCATAGAGAGTCTATTTATTGGCTGCTCCTCCATAATTATTCACCCCAATGGCGGATACAAGGGGAGGGAGGGTAAAGGGGGTAATTACCCCCCCCCGAGATTCGAAAAAAATACCTTTTTTCGCAAAAAAATTTATTTTTAATGTAAAATTTTTAAAATTAATACTTAAAAATTTGATGTGTATTTATATTCTGGCAAACAAGTACAGAATGCGCTTTTAAATTACCGAAATTAAAAAAAAATAGTGTGTTGTGCGACGAGTCACACCAGATTACCCCCCCCCCCCCCGAGAAACACCTCTGGATCCGCCCTTGATTCACCCCCATTTATCTTTTTGAGTATAAGGGTATTTTATGGCTGGTGGAATTTGTATCAGGAATGAAAGTTGGAAGAAAAATGCAGCCAGAATTTTTTCTTTAAAAAATTCTGGCTGCATTTTTCTTCCAACTTTCATTCCTGATTATCTTTTTGAGTCCTCTCTGGCGTTTTTTTAGCAGCCAAAACTCTCACTAACGTTTTTATAAGGGTGCGAACTTAATTTCGAACTGCGAGTTGTTCAAACAGAGCGTGGCAAACTGACATTCTACTATTATATATATACAAAATTAACTACATTAGTCTTGCTAATCCAGTCTTTGATACTCCGGCATACGATTATCTCCCTATAATATTGTTACATATTAATATTTGAGAAAGAATTCTCGAGAAAATAATGAAGAATAGGTATTTATTTCTTCAGAAAGAAAATGAATAAAATAGTAGCATGCTAGAAAATAAACTAGAGGATAAATAGGATAAAAAATAGACCCAAAAGTCAGAAGATCTATTTAAAAATAACAAAATATCTAGTCATAGGATTCTAACTAATTTGGAATAAAAATATAATTACCATATAAAATGCATCAAAAGTGCAAATTTTTAATGCCTTATAGAAATAATCAAAATCAAAAAAGTTTATTATGAAGGTTGAAGAACATTAAATTCATTGCGGTTAAATTTTATATAAACAAATTCATTAGCTTAATACAAGATGGATATGTTTCAAATTTTGCAGTAAGAGAAATGTCTACTAATAGGAAAACTTTGTGTTTTTAAAACACCTTACACCTTACCCCGAATAAATTATTTTGCTATTTTAATCTACCAAACATATCAAAATAAAGTGGACGCATCGTTTGCTTCATCTTAATTTTGATAGCTCCAAAAATTAAAAATAATACATTTTATAATTTGAAAAAGATGAAATAGGGGTGTCTAATAAATTTTTAATTAAGAAATTAGGTTGAATTGAGGATTATGTCGACAATTTTTTTTTAACAATTGAAGGGATGTGGCTGTGAGATATCAATGAGGGAGATGTGGAGGACAGCAGCTAGAAAGGTAGTCTCTATTTAATAAAACAGACTCCTTTAACAAAACGTTTCGGCTAATTTTAAGTTGTAGAACTTTTTCGGATTTTTTTCTCTCTCCATTCTTTTTATCAGCCTAAAATAGAGCTGGCAAACAGTAGCAAAGCCAATTTGATCCAGATTTCTATAAAAATAACGAAAATATAAAAGAAATACAAAGGTTGTTTGTAGATGGCCGTAAGGATGATCAATTTAATTATAAGGACTGTCGACCAAAAAAGGGATTATAAAAATTGTTGATTGTACTGAAGATGATTCCATATCACTGAGGTCGAAATATTTACAAATAAACGGATGTAATACATTTTTTAAATAGAACACAATATGTTCATTTTGTATATGGAGAATTATTTGTCGTATATTTGATGGAGACCGAACTTCATAATTTAATATTAATAATATTTATTAATAACCCTTATGTGGTTAACTAGATAATAAGTTCATTTTTATATAAAAAAAAAAATAAGATTCCACCAAGAAACTTAACGGGAAATAAAAAAAAGCGGTTGTAAAATTACCTGGTCCCATAGGTCCGGGTCCACCTGGTCCAGGACCTGGTCTAGGGCCGCGCATGCCCATGCCTGGTGGTCCACGAGGATGAAACATCGGTCCTACAATACAACCCATTACATTTACTTCAAAGAACTAAAAGAGTGTAAGAAGGATGAGTTAAGAAGTGGATAAATGATTTTAAAATTTGTTTACAAAGCCCCTGACAGTCTGCCGTTTACCCTTAACAGTTTGATAGGGGTGAAGTCGCTGGCAGATCAAATCAAGAAAGAAATATTTAATTAAATTTTTATAAATTATTTGCAAGAGAAAAATTAATAGAAAAGAAAATTAAGCGAGTTGCGAATACGAATAACGACTAATGAGTTCTATTTCTATCATAACAATCTAAAACTAAAAAAAAAATTATATCAGTCACTGGCGGATTTTATGCGAGTGTGAGGGGATAACGTCAACTTGATATTTCCTATTTTACTTCGATTTCTTTCACATCAATTGCTGTTCACAGGTTTATTAAAAGATTTCAAGCTTAAAGAAATTCTTTCAAAAAAAAAAAAAATAATAATAATTTACAACTTTTAACTAGAATTATTAATAAAAATAAATTTCTAAATAAAATAAAAAATTGATGTTTACCTGGTCCATGTCCACGTCCCATCATTGGCCCTCGCGGACCCATCATAGGACCCCCCGGTCCAAACCCAGGGCCAGGCCCGCCTGGTCCATTTGGTCCATCTGGGCCATGCATTCCAGGGGGGGCCAGGGAAAAACTTGTCTCCAGGTGGTGGTCCCCTAGGATCAAAATCTACTCCATGGGGAGGACCTTGTGGGCCTCTCGGTCCTCGTCCGCGTCCTCTGCCTCTGCCACCTCCTCTTCCTCCCCCTTCGCCTCCACCTCCACCGCCTCCCATCATGTCAAAATCGCCAGGATGCATAGGAAATTCATCGAAATCATCAGGTCTCCCTTGAGGTTGCATTGGAGGCCCAAAGTTATCTGGAGGAAATCCTCCAGGCATATCTCGTCCTGGATGTGATCCTCCTTTCCTTTCAAAATCATCTTCAGGAGGAGGCATGAAAGGATGGAATCCAGGACCAGGGCCTCCACTACCATCTCGGTCCATAATTCCTCCACCGGCATTCCCACCCGGTGAACATGATGGAGGAGGACCTCTAAAAGGAGGGCCACCTCCCCGTTGATGTTGATCACCACCTCCTCCTCGGAATCCCGGAGGCCCATTTCCGCGAAATGGAGGTGGGCCATCTGGCGGGCCTTGTCGTTGATTGAATAGTGGGACTGAAAAATAAAATATTTTTAAAAGAATGAATAAGAATAAATAAGTAACATTTTATTCTTAAGAGGGTAGAAATTTAGAGATGCAGTTTTATTTATTTAACTCGCACGGCTTACCTTTCGGTTCCGTGTTTGAACCATCTGCAGAGCTATAATTATACATATCCAAGTGATATTTCAAAAAAAGTGTATTTTCAAAAAAAAAAAAAAAAAAAAAAAAAAAAACGGAAAAAATAATCTCGTGAAGTGCCACAGAGTGTTAATGAATCTGCTCCTTATAAAGAGTTAAAATTTTCTTCAGATAGCAGTTTTTTCACAAAAACCCGATTTGGGGCTAAACGGTTTGTTTTATAATACATTGCATAGCATAAAGTCATACTAAAATTGGCCGTAGAATCCAAATATGCAATAATATACAAAGCTTTCCATTTAAAAAACATAACTTTGATATGGATAAGAAGTACAATTGGAACAAAAATATTTTAAATCTGTAGTCCTAAAGGCTCCTCATTATGCACGATCAACAAACTTTAAAAATGTCCGTTGATATGCCCACAATCTTCCGTTCACGCACTATTGGCCTATCCTTTCCTTATCCTTTATCCTTTATGACATTATATAAAAGTTTGATTCAACAATGTATAAAATCCACTATAATACTTTCATAATGACTTTTCGGCAGGTATAATATATTTTTGCATATGTTGGTTGTAATAGTTAGATTGTTTTTAATATCACTTGTATATGTATAATTATAGCTCTGAATAAGGCTCAAACACGAAACCGAAGCCTCAGCCGTGCGGTTTATATAAATAAAGAAAAAAAAACCTTAGATGCATCTCTGATCTCTACCCTCTTATGAATATATAACATCAGAGCTATAAATTGCGTTTTGTAAGCATCATTTTAATTAAATTTACCTGGTGGGGGTTGATTTTGAGAATGACCTCCTCTTGGAAATCGTCGGTCCCCTGGACCTTGTCCGGTTTGCTGTAATGGTGGAGGTCCAGTATTAAGTGGAGGGCCATCCTTATTTCGGTCAGTTTCAGGAAGTAAAGGAGGGGGGGCCAGTTGATGAATTACTTGTTTTATTATCATTATTATTATCATTAGGACGCCCTTTGTCTCGATCGGATCGATCACGATCTCGACTTCGCTCTCTATCTCGATTATACGATGATTTCCTTTCATTTTCTTTATTAATTGATAAGCCATTATGGCCATCATTGGCAAGGCTGCGAAGCCTTTCTAGAAGTGACGGCTTTCCATTCCCTGAATTTTCATTATTGTTAGTATTACTACTATTATTGTTGTTAGATGGCATATCATTTGAATTATTGTTACTATTATTATTCCAAGGCTTATTATCTCGATCTTTATCTCTATCATTTCTGTTACTTCTATCATTTTTGTCTTTATCCCTATCTCTCTCGCGATCTCTATCTCTATCACCCCATCTTGTACGATCTCGCCTATCTCGACCACGATCACGATCTCTCTCCTTATCGCGATCGCGATCGCGATTTCGATCACGGCTTCTATGATCATCTTTGTCGTCTTTACGGCCTTCGGAATGAGAGTCTGGATGGCCATAGTGCATTCGAGAACCTCTTGGTCCTGGCCGATACCCGGATCCACCTCCTCTTCGCATATGAGGCATCATATCATCTCGCATACTAAAAAAAAAATTGTTAATAATAAATTACCTTTTTAGAATTCTGGAAAAAACCTAATCAGTAATAAATCGATCTTCCGAGCTACTTTTAAAAAATCTAAATTGTTATAATGGTGAGGTAGTGGCTGTATAATTGATAAGTATGAGCAGGATGGCAGCCAGGAATCAAATTAGACAAAAATTTTCAAGTCAATCTTTATCTAATTCTTTATTTCAATCTCCAACGTTCCTCAGAACCTATCATGAATGAGATAAATATGTATAATGAAAATTAACAAAAAATTTATAGTTATTTAGGTAATTTAAAGTTATATATAAAAATTGAAAAAAGTTAAAATAAATTTTTAAAAAACGTACAATTTATAGCTGACTAACAATTGTAAGTTTTTTAAAAATTTTTTTGAACTTTTGTCAATTTTTATTATATATATTTGTCTAATTGATCATAGGTCTTGAGGAAGGACGCGATTTGCGTCCGAAACTTTTTTTTTTGTCTAATTTGATTCCTGCTAATAGGCCTACATAAATTGTTATGCATATGTAAAAAATTTCAATAAAAATTGCGTAGATACTGGAATAAAAATGACCTCAGCAGATAAGCAACTGGCTTTGGTGTAAAATCCAAATTAAGCTAAAATTTATTTGCATTGTAACTTGTCTACATATATTTATTTCTAAGAGAAATTAAAAACTAAAAAATATTAAATAAATAGTATGTCTTACTTATATGTGTCTGGTGGTGGTTCTAACAATTTGCGTTCATCTAGGTCCATATCTGTATTCATATGTTGTTGTTGGATATCTAAAATCATAACAATATTTTAAAATAAAAATAATGCACAATGATATCTGTCATTTAATTTAAATTTTATTATAACTAGAGCCCGGATGTTCATGCTCAATCAAACCTTAAAATATACATGCATTAATGCACTATAAAATGACCAAATATGCACAATGAAGGGAAAAAAGAAAAAATATGCTCTATCACAAATTGGGTCGCATTTAATATTATATATTTTTATTTTATTTTTTTAAACAATGAACAACAACCAATTTCTCTAAATTAACTTCATTTAAGTACATGCCTTTATCTAAACACTTTCTTGAACGCATAAAATGATCTTTCTACATCACAAGAAGTGACAGGCGCATACTTAAAAGAAGAAATCTGGGACAAATCGAGGTTGAAATGTTGATCTTTTACATTTCCACCCTGTAAAGTGCGAAAGTTTGAAAATATTAAAAATAATTCACATGAATTAGACTTTAAAAGCAACACAAAAATATTCAAAGCATGCCTTTTTCTTGAAAATTTTTTTTTTTTTAATAAGGTTGTTTTCGTTAAAAATTGGCAAAACATGCATTGTGCGTGGAATTTCTTCAAAAAAAAAAAAGCCAAAATATGCACATATCGTCGCTTGCAACACGTAGTGACGTATCTCAAAAAAATTAAAAATTGAGATACACCGGGTATGGCCGTGTCCTGGCGTTCTTTACATTATCACAAAGTGACGAATCTGTATTTCTATGTTTTTTCGTATTATTTAGGTTTTTTGGTTTTGCGTATCTATAATATAACAACACGAACTATAAACAGCTCTCCTGAAAAATGATAGAAATTGAGATACGTCACTACGTGTTGCAAGCGACGATATGCTGGGACAAAGAGGGTTATTTCGAATCGAATACTCATGAAATGGATAACTGCACAGTTTCAGAAACGTATTCAGCTTCTATACAATGCATTTGCATGAACATCCGAGCTCTAATTATAACTAAATTTAAATGAAGTATTAACTAGTTGTTTCTTGATAGCGGGATCTTATAATATGCGGATGTGGCATATGGCCAAGGCGAAAAAATAAGACTATATTTTGTCGACATTTCGAGTGCCAATTGCCCTCTTCATCTGGATAAAGTGATATCAAAAAGATCTCAAAATGATCAAAATTGATATCAAAATGGCATTTTGACATTAACTTTTGTCCTGATGAAGAGTGCGATCGTCATTCGAAACGTCGACATCAAATAGACTTTTATCTTTCGCCATGACTGACCATATATCACATCCTAATATTAAAAAATAAAGTAGTTTCTAATAGGCAAAATGGGCTGTGTTTAGGAATGGGAGAGAGGAATACTTTTTTCTTTGTAAAATTGTTAAATTATCTAGTCTTTTCTAGATAATTATTTTTGCCTTTGACAACACATAGTAGTATGCAGATGACTTTATCCTTCTTAATTTAGCTCAGATGGCGTTTAGGTCCAAGGACACGACGCATGCAGACCGTGAAGAGATTCACTTTTATAAAATAAAATTAATAAATAAAAAAAGTAAATTTGGCTGCATCAAAATATATGAAGTTTTTGGTTATTTATTAAATGGGAATATAAAAATTAACTATATATATAACCAATAATATATTAATTTGATATTAACACTTGATGCGCATTTTGACATCATATGTGTCATCTTCAGAAGCGAATTACATACTGAAGATGACACATATGGTGTCGAAATGCGAATCTAGTGTTAATATCAAATTAATACAACAGAAAACCTTGTGAATTTAATTCTCCTATTAAAGCATAATGTTTCAACTAGAGCCAACGGTTACCAGTTTAAAATTAATATATATAATCCCATATATTTAAAATATTTACTTTGTAAATGATGAGCAACTGAGAATGGTACACGTAAATGAACTTCTGATTTGTCAGATTTCTCAGCAATATCAGACTTTGAGCTGCTAAGGCTAGTTGTTGTAGTAGTAGTTGTAGTTGCACCACTTGACGTGGTTCCTTGATTAGTACTAGTAGTTTGTTTGTCTTTTGTTGATGGAGGTGGCACAGATGTGGTTCCTGGTAATGGAATCGAAGAAAGTTGTCCATGGGGAGGAGGAGGAGGAATTATGCCGGCTGAAACCGCCAAGTTCAGTTAAAAAATTATAACAACAATAGATTAATTATTATAAAAATTTATAAAAAATACCTCCTGTTCCAAAAGGGGAATTAACAGGTTGTGGGACGCCACTCATAATACTACTATGTTGATGCATCATTTGTCCACCGGGAGGAAGAAGTAGTCCTGGAGGAGGGGGAACACCAAGAGGAACAGGCATTCCACCTGGACCTA
The DNA here is from genome assembly GCA_023213315.1 of Euborellia annulipes. Classification (NCBI taxonomy): domain Eukaryota; kingdom Metazoa; phylum Arthropoda; class Insecta; order Dermaptera; family Anisolabididae; genus Euborellia; species Euborellia annulipes. The sequence continues at coordinate 20,422 of JAKCPI010027497.1, forward strand.
ATGTCATTCCCATAGGTCCTAGAAGACCTCCTGGAGACAAAAAATAAAACCAAGAATTTAGTGGCAGGAAACGAATCTATATATATATATATTGAATTTATATTTAGTTAGTCAAAATTACAATACAATGAATATGGAATTTAACCAAATGAAATGTTTAATTTCTTACGTGTTAATCCAAATGGTGAAACCATGCTCATAGGTCCTGGAGGAGGCGGAACTCCAGTAGGTAACGGTCCAGAAAGACCTGCAGCCGCAGCGGCTGCAGCTGCTGCGAGACCTAATTGGCCAGCTAACTCAGGTCGTAGAGGAGGTGGTTGTGAAGTATCTACAACTTCCAAAGGAGTTGCTGATACAGATGGAGGAGCAGGAGCTGAAATTGATCCCTCCGTCGTTAATCCCAAATATGGTTGTGAAGTAGCAGCTGCTGCAGCAGCTACAGCCGCTGCAGCAACTGCGGCGGCTGTTGAAGCGTCTGTGCTTGTGGGAACATTTACTCCTGGAGAGGGTTGAATACCTGCTGCTGCTGAAGCGGCTGCACTAGCTGCTAAAGCAGCTGCTTGTTCAAGGCTGACTCCTAAATTTTGTTGAAAACCTCCTGCTTCAAAAAAAAAAAAAATTAACAATTATTAGAAATTAAAAGAAAAATGATTATATTTTAAAATAGTTACTTTTAGTCCATTCAGGAAGAGTATCTTCGTCAATGTGACCACCTTCTTCTACTTGGTCAAGATCTTCTTGGTTGCGCAATTTAGACCAGGGTATATACGAAACCCCAAGATCACCTTCCCAATAATCCTTCCATATTTTTTCTTTTACTCCTTTTCCAGGAGCCCAAGCCAACTAAACAAAAATATGTTATACATTTAAAAAGATTGAAAATTACAAAAACTATATTATTTCTTGTTTAATAATTAGAGACTTGGCGAAAGAAAATTATGCCCTGCTTGAGATTAAACAAAATAGCCTAATTTATTCCAATTTTCTCAATGATCACGTTTGGTAGGTGCCTTTTACCATAGAGTAATATAAATAAATCTTTGAAAATGAATGTTAATTTATGATTTGTTTGAAAGGGAGGAAAAAGTATTTCTTAAATAACTTTTTAAACCTTTCCTACTATAAAATCTTTAAAATTGTATTTTTTTCAAATATCAAAATATTAGAGGTTTTTTTTGACGTGACGTCTTACAATGCACATATGTATAGTGGCTGGGAAGGGAGGCATGCACGGAAAAGTTAGCGGCTTGAATAACTTCTCTGTTTTAAGAGATATAATTATGTCGAATATACGGTTAGAAAGAATGTTTCTTCAGCTAAAAATTTCACCAATTATTTTTTTCCTATCATTTCATTTTACCGTGAGGCGGTAAATTCTAATTTGAATGTTTAAACCACTGTAGATTCCGAAAGGGTAGTCAGATGTCAATTTGTGCAGAAAGACTAAGTCTAATTGACTATATAAAAAAATCGCGATTAATAAATTTTAAAATCAATTGTTTTTTTCAAAAAACCTCTTTTTTAAGCAAAAGTCGCCCTTAATGGATAAAAGTTTGGCCACACTTGTCCTATATTGTATCTATGAAAATGAACAAAGTGAAAAAAAAAAACTATACTTTCCCATGGTACAGTTATTTCTATTTTGAAATGGATCTGGAAGTTGCATAACATAATTCTTTGAATAAAATCATATTATTCAGGCCCGTAGCCGTAGGATTTTTTGTTTTAGGGGGGGGGGGGGGATGGGATTTGGAAATTAAGGGCTTACTATAATTTCATTCAATGATAATCATTTTAACAAAAAACAAATCATAACAAAGCTCTGTCAATATCGTAAATATCATTCTAATGTAAGAAAATTTCGGAGCCAAGTTTTAAAAGAAAGATTTCAGGGGGGGGGGGGGCACTGGACCCTCCCCCTGGTTACGTGCCTGGTATTATTATGAATAAAACAACATGCCTAAAAAAGTCAAGTTTTGATTTGGGTAAAAGGATTCCATTTATACTAACACATAAGCCTCCTTCAACAGACTACCCCCCCCCCCCCTTATAGAAATGCCATCTATATTCTCTATATATATATATATATTATCTATATTCTTTGATGATATTTAATTATTATAATAACGAACCGTGATTGCTTTTCCTTGAAGTTTATGGTTTTTCAATTTTTGTAGAGCTCGATATGCATCTTGGCGTCTATTCATACAGATAAAAGCACATCCACGAGGAGGAATTAAATCGATTGAAACAATGTCTCCATATTCACCAAAAGTATCAGAGAGTTCTTCTTGTTGGACCAATTTTGAAAGATGACCAACCCAAAGTGTTGTGCTACAAACTGAAATATTAAAAATTTATAAAAATAGTCTAATATAAAATATATATACTCTAAAATTCTAGGCATTTTACTTACCACTTAAATTCTCTTTTTTAATTGGAGGAAGTCCTTTTTTACGTCGTTCACGATCTTTTTCACGATCACGATCTCTTTCACGGTCGCGATCTCGTGAACGTGATCTAGAAAAAAAAATATTAATTAATTATTGTTTTCAAATAATACTAAAAGGATTATTACACTAGTATTAAAAAAATCCAACTGAAAAAAAAATAATGATATAACCTTGAATGGTACCTTCGTCGGCGAGACCGTGATCGAGATCGACGGTCCCCGGACCGACTTCGACTTCTTCTTCTTCGATAATCGCGATCTCTTGATCGAGATCTACTTCTGCGCCGACGGTATGATTTACTCTCAGGGCTTCTTGATTTGCTACGTTCAAGGTTAATCACCTCTATGGAGGCTTCAGGGGGCCTGTTTATTATATTAAGGTGAAAATGGAAATTTTGGAAGGAAGGGAAAATTGTGAATTTAAGGTAAGATGGACAAGAAAATTAATAATATTTAGTTTAACATTGAAGATTATCAGAAATAACAACTGAAATGTAAGAATTAAATAATAATAATAATAAATTTTTTTTTTAAGTGAAACTTTTATTACATCGCCTCAAATTTTTTCGCCTATCTATTAGCATGTCGTGTAATATAAATTGAATTGAGATGTCACACCTATAGAAAACCCTGGGTCCCCCATGTCACAATTAGGCTGAACGCACACCAATTGAGCAAAACGTTTTGTCCAAGAGCAAAGTTTTGCTCAATGCCAACGCACACCGAATGAGCAAAACGCTCAATGGCAAAACATTTTGTTCAATATGTCGAATCATGTCCAATTGTGATTTGTCTCCTCGGTGTGCGTTGACCCATAGAAAAGCATTGAAAAAACAGTTTTAGGCACGATTAGTCAAAAACGTTTTGTTCGAAAACTTTTTTTCAATTGGTGGTGTGCGTTCAGCCTTAGTAACGTTTTGTCAAGACCCCTACCTCCCCCTAATGCGTTACGTAATATATGTGGACAACCGCTTGATAATATTGAATTGTTCTTCTGTTATTCTAGTAGAAATTGTTGTTGACATTTGCAATTGGAAAGAGAATGACAGGAGACAACAATACGAGGGATGTTTCAGACTAAATTCATTTGTCTTCAAACCTTTTAGGCTAAATGCAGGACCGCAGACAGAGGAGAGGGGGGGGGGGCTATATCCATAGCCTCTGGGCCCTTATCGCTCCAATCTTAAAATTCTAATAAAAAACTAATTTTCATAGTTAAAATTTCAACTAAAAAAAAAAAAATAATTTTCGTTAAATTTTTTTCTAGAGGGGTCCCGCGCCCTTTAAGCTCAAATCTTAATAAATAAGAATAAAAAAAAATATTTTTATATAAATTTTTTTGAAATAAAAAAATATTGTATTTGTATTATTACTTAAAAAAAAGGGGAGGCTTCATACGATTAAATAGTTTAAAGGGAGGGGCATTGCAACATAAAGTTTAAAAATCACAAGCTTAGTCTGTAAAGCCGAAAACGGTTTTAAAAAAAGATGAGAAAAATATATATATTTTTTTTATTAAAGTGTTATTATATTTTTGTTTCATTTAAGTGGAATGTAGATTCCTAAAGATTATTTAATTCGATTGATCAATGAGATAGGATTAAGATGATAAGATTATAAAAAATAAATAAATAATATATGTTGCTGGTGAGCCTTATCTTATTTTCATCGTAATTAAAGAAATGAAAATTTGATTATTATTATTATTATTATTATTTTTTAAAATAATTTTTGATTAAGTTTTTTTTTTATTAAATACCTTCCAACATATTCAACTTCAGAATCATTTTGTTCTTCTGGAGGTGGGATATTTTCTGTTGTTGATTGCTGTGTGGATGCAAAAACAGTATTTTCTGTTCCTGTAGCGGTAGGAAGAGTATATGAAGCAGCTGCTGCCGCAGCCGCTGCCGCTGCGGCGGCTGCTGCAGCTGCAACTTTGTGTTGCTCAAGTTCTAATTGATTTGTTTGTCTTCCAGTACCCGTAGCTAATTCTGGTTTGAGATCACATTCAGAGGCAAAGGGCAGATTCTGTAAAAGAAATTAAAATGAAATTTTAAAAAAATTTAACAGAAAAAATGATTTTTTTATAATTATTTTATATACTAGGTATAATCATTAGAGCTGAAAAAGTCTTATTTTCAGAAAAAAGTCGCGTTAAAAGTCTATTCTTTTTTGTGAGAAGGATGAATAAATAAAATCCGGAGATGATTTTCAGGCCAATTTATTTGGATCAACTCCTTCCGCTATGGGTAAACGTTTTGGAGTCAAAAAGACTCCTTCTTCAAGACCATGCGGGGTCAAGAAAACAAATGGCCCTCAATTTTGTCATTAAAAGTTGTGGTTAATCATGCTAGTACACATGTAGTGAAAGGCAAACGAGCCAAACGAAGAATGACATGTGTACTAGCATGATTAACCACAACTTTTAATGACAAAATTGAGGGCCATTTGTTTTCTTGACTCATGGTCTTGAAGGAGTCGTTTTGGCTCCGAAACGTTGTCCCATAGCGGAAGGAGTTAATCCAAATAAATTGGCCTGAAAATCATCTCCAGATTTTATTTATTCATTCTTCTCACTAATATCCACCATAAATTTTACATCTTGAATTCTAATACATGAATATTGGTGGAAACTAAATATATGTCGACACAATTCGATTACCGAAGGTAAAAGAAATTTGTGTGCTGTGCGACTAGTCATTCAAAATTTTTTAGACAAATAGTCTGTAAAAAGTCGTTTTTTACAAAAAAAGTCTCTAAAAAGTCACTGTCAATTTATAATAATATGAGAAAGTGAAAGAAATAGAAAACTTATCTCACGATAACTGTAATATGGCTTTAGGATTTAATTAAATAAATAAAAAAATTTAATTTCACAAAAGTAAAAATCTGATGTGACAAGCACAGCACATGTTTCAATTACCGATGGTAAGAGCACACAACTTCCTCTTACCTTCGCTAAGACTTGGGTGCTGTGGTTGTCACACCAGATCTTTTGTGTCGTCTTATTCTTTTCAACCATATATTTGAATTCAAGATGTAAAACATCCCCTCCCACCAAATGACTTAAGTAGCCGAAAATGCAAAATTGAGAAAAAAAAGCATTTTATATTTAAAAAATTTGAAAAAAGTCTGTCATAAAAGTCGCTTTTTGCAAAAAAAATTCTCTGAGAAGCAAAAAAGTCGCAAAAGTCGTTTTTGAAAATCTCAAAAAACTTTTCTTTTTGAGAACAGTGGAGATATCTAAGAAAATCAGGAAGTCTCAAAGTTGAAAGATTTTTTTCCGCTCTCTAATGATCATACAAGCTTTGTTTTATTAAGACATCATTTAGAAGAGATTATTCGATAAAAACAAATCTAGAATGTACAATTTAAGCCTTTAATTTATAATAAATTTTGCTTTTATTTCTTGAAAAAGTTTTATTATTTCACTATGGATATATATATATTGATATATAGGCGAAAATGAATAAAATAAATATAAAAAGAACATAATGTGTAAAGAAAATAATGGCAGCTAGATATTATTTGATTTATCAGGTCCTCTGACGTTTCATTCTTGATTAAGACCATCCTCAGATCTTGCGGGCTGTCAATAGAGACATGCAGCCCGCAGGCCCTGAGGATGGTCTTAACCAAGACCGAAAGAACAGCAGGGCCTAATAAATCAAATAATATCTAGCTTTTATTTACACATTAACGATTATCCAGCTATAAAATTCATAAAAAGAACAGTACAGGAACCGTTTGAGCGAGATGCTTGTCAAATTCCTCTTCTTGTTGTTTCATTTCTTGTAATTTACGCATTTTTTCCTCAAGATCTTGTTTTTGTTGAGACATTTGTTGTTGTAAATTTTGCAATTGACGAATCACCTCTGGATTTGCTAATATACTAAGAAAAAAAAATGTTTTTAGAAATTAGTTTAGTAGGTTGTTTTTTAAAGAGAAAAATAAAATCTTTAATAATCAAACCTTTCAAGGCCGGTGGTGACTTGAGTAGGTTGAGGAGAAGGAGCTGTATTATCGTCATCATCATCAGATCCATAATCGAAATCCAATAATTTTTTATCAAATTTTACCTAGCAAAAAAAAAAAAATATTAAATTATTTATAACAGTAATAATATAAATGATTCTTTTAATTTTTATTCTTTTTAAATATCAGATACTTGATTTTAGAGATCCAGAAGAATGAATGACGAGTATTAATAAAACACTGATATTTGTAAAATTTTGACAGTTAATTGTTAATAGTTTTTGAGCTTTTATACATTTTTTTTAACCTATGTACAGTGAACCAAAGTTAAGTCCTACCCATGCGTTTTCTACTTGTGATTATTCCATTGTTTTTATAAAAGAAAATAAAAAACTTTATTGGAAATTTTCTAGGTTTGAACCTTGAAAGTTTCCATTAAAAAATATATAATATTTTTTTAAAAACAATGAAATAATCACAAGTAGAAAATGCATGGGTGGCACATAATATTGTCCCTCACTGTACAGTGTGTGACCATAGGCTATTAAAACACATCCATGAATTTATCGTGAGATTATTTCATTGTTTTCTGAAAAATATTAAGAAATTTTAATGAAACTTTTGTGGTTCAAACGGTGAATAGAATAAGAATAAAAATAAATACTTTCTCTTCCCTTTTATATTTATTTTCCGTTTTTCTGAATTTTTAAATATACATTGGTTTAATATGATGATCCCTGATCCCTATTTCCCGAGCCTATGTTGACACAATATAAATTTCGAATATTGAATTTGAGATTGTCATTATCTCCTTAAATCTACTGATTAATTATAATTCTATAATCAAACAGATGAACGAGTAGATCTATTCTTGGACCGTTGAAGAGGGTGTTATATTCAAGAAGACAAAACAATTTTCAAAAAATTGTTTTGTCTTCTTGAATATAACACCCTCTTCAACGGTCCAAGAATAGATCTACTCGTTCATGTGTTTGAATGTAATTTACTGGACTAAACTAAATAAGTTTCGTTAAAATTATAATTCTATAATTTGCTTCTTCAAAATAAATAACAAATAAATATATATAAAAGGAAAACTTACTTGTTCTGCTTCTTGAGTCGCTTTTTCCTGTTGTTGTTTAATAAGTATATGTTGAAGCTGTTGAAGTTTTTGGATAATATTAATATCTACATTAGGACCAATTACAGGGAGTTGTCCTTGTTTTCCTAAAAGATTAGATTGTCCTAATTGTCCTAATTGCATAAGAGCATTATTTGCAGCATCAATTTGTGAGGGTGCTAAAGATATCCAGCCAGGGTTAACAGTAGTATCAGTAGGTGCTTTTGTAGTTGCTAAAAAATATTATAAATTATTCAAAATTTCCTTAAAAAATAACTAAATAGAGTATAAAATATACTTACTTGTACTTATTATCCCACCAATAGTACCATTACTCGATACAGACACGTTTGCTGCCTGTTCTTTATGAATTGGATGATTAGGGTCGGCTAAATCAAATAATGGTTGAATAACCTCAGATTGAAATACTGAATTTTTTTGCCAGAGGTTCAATACTCGAATCACTTTACTCTGAAAAATTATTTTAAAAATAACATTATAAAGTAAGAAAAATATCGAAACATTCTTTAATGAACCAGGGACGGATTCAAGGGGGGGGGGGCGGAAGGGGCGAAAGCCCCCTCTGAGAAAAAATCGAAAAAGTTTTAAAAAATAGTCATCTAAAGAAATTATTGATAGAAATTGTTTTTTGAATTTATTTTAAACTATCAATTTTAAATCTTAAATTACCTTAACTGTGTATTTGAAGGTATTATTTTAAAAATTTTCATCCCCCAGAGAGACCCCTCTTTCAACCAACCTCCCCCACCGCATCGAGTTCGCAATCCACCAACAAAATTGTATTAATCGGTCCCTGTGATGAATCAAATCTTTTTTGCATTATTTACTGTACAGTAAAAAATAAAAATATAAATTAAATTAAAAAAACATAAAAATAAAATCTAAAGGTTCCAATGACAATTGGAATTGTGTCAACAAATTCGTGTGTGTAAAATTTCTTTTTTTAACAGCTAATCTTTGGACCACTTTTTTTTGGTTTCCTCTCTTTACAACATAAGGCAACAGAAGCCAATAAAAGTAAATCTGTATCCCTATTAATGCAAATTAGGTTATAAGAAAAGCACACACACTCGATGAGACACGTACTGGACGTGGAGTGGCCGTGAATGGGGGTAATTTTTTGAATATAATTCAAATGGATGACATCCATTTGGTGCGATCGTGAATGGCCGGCTTTAGTTCTTTTGCAATTTCATTAACTTTACCAATCTAACATTAGGTGGTGGGAAAAGTTAAAAATATAACTATGTTGACACAAACAACAAATGTAATGAATGATGTGGTGAGTAGGCATATTATAAAAAATTTATAAATTTCAAAATAGTTAGGTAAAATAGCACTTTCGGTTTACGGATTTACTCCAAATGTTGATACAGATCTACAATTTTAATGATAGGAACACATATCAAAATGTCATAATAATAGCTCATTTTGAGTTTTTTTAAGATATCATGATCACACACACAGACATAGAGGTAGTTCCAAAATATTTTTTTTTGACTCTGGGCTAAAACATTTAAAAATCTGGATGTGGAATTCTTTGATGATTTCAATACTTTCTCCATGTATAGAAAGTATATGAGAAAGTAAAAGTTCTTTTGAGAAATGTAAATGCTACCAGAAAAATAACAATAAAAAATTGTAAATATTAAATTTTATAAAAATATTCTTCTCTACTAAAAGAAAAACGAATAAGATGAAAATAGAGAAGATGAAGATATCAAAGTTCACAATCACATATACAAACAACATTTGAAATGATAAAATGAAAAATATGTATATATTTCATTTCATCATTATATATATATATATATATATATATTTATAAAATGTAACTGTAAAACTTGCATATATCCACTTTTTAAAGTCTTTTTATAAGTAAATACCAAAATGAGTGATAAATGCATGTCTGTTGACATCAAAAAAAAAAAATTAGCATCAAATATTAGAGAAACGACTTTAAGATGAGTTTCTCATCTACATCCAACTTTTTTATCTTGTTTACTCTATAAGAATGCCAGTTTACTTAGGTAATTTGACTCGATTTCCATGGAGATCAAAATTTAGAGGACGAATAAATAAAAAATACGCATTTCACCCAAAAAATAAGGAATGTGAGTTTTGCAGTTTGATCTTTCAGATATATATATATATATATATATATATATATATATATATATATATATATATATATATATATATATATATATATATCTATATATAAACAAAGTACCTTATCTTCTGGCGGACATCGAAAAAGATGTATAAAAGTGCTTTGAAGATTTTTTGCAAATCTTGGAGCAAATACGTCTTTATCCATTCCAAATTGATGTCGAGATTGTCTAACTATTGAATCTATAACGTAGAGCCCTGGAACTTTATATTCTGGTTTACACTAAAAATAAAAAAAATATTAAAAAACATTTTGTTGTATTCTGGGTTGATTCTAAATTGGTAATTTAAAAAACCTTGTCTTGAAAGACGAAACTATAGACCAGGTTAAAAATTGACTAAATAAAGTTTAGGATGCAAATAGGCTTCTTGTGTTCATCCTACTTTAGATATTATTATTATCGAATATTATTTTTACAAAGGCCTAATGATAATTTGAGTCAAATAAAAGCAATTCTGCACATAAGTTTGGACTTTGTAGAACTAAGCCAAAGTTAGATAGATTTCGCTTTATAAATCTATATAACTTTTACTAAATATGTAAACATAATTGAATATTTAAAGTTTATGTTATTTGGAAGATTAAAAATTCAATTAAATAATATTTAGAAATCTAAATATTCTTTAATGAAATGAGGAATAATGAAAGGTTGAAATAAATGTTTTGAAATGACATTTATATGTGGATAAAAATAAAATTTCAAGTTTCAAGGTTATGTCAATTTTGTAAAAATTTATTTACCTTTTGTATGAATTTTTCCACACTCTGGACCACATGTTTATAAAACTTCAATGCTTTTATTGCTCCTCGTGTAATAGAAGTCATTTTAGCCTTAGAAATCGGCGGCTTAACATCGTAGAGAGCGGAAAGCTGTAATAAATGAAGAAATATTAAAAATACAATCATCAAGAAAATTAGTTTATTAATTACAAATTTAATATCATAAATAAAAAAATTCATTTAAAAAAAGAATAATTATTATGAAAAAAATACTAAAGAGAAAGATGAAATTGTAATGAGAAAGAGTACTAACCTCTGCATTAAAAGCTTTGACCGCATCCATTTTATCTTCTTGTTAAATAAACAGAAATATAATTAGTAATGCATATTATTATTTATAAAGGGGAAATCAAAATAGTAAATAGAAAACATAATTAAAAGAGTGAATTTGAGACATGCTCCAAAATGGCTTTCCATCCATTACTTGGTTGCGCTTGCTTGATGCCAGACAGGGAATAAACGGGAAGGGACATCACGTAGTGAAAAAATGGAGTGTTTAAAAATCGGTTTAGAACGGCTGCTTACAGCGCCTCTTAACGGCAGCGCCAGTGAAACATGAAAGGTTATCTTCTGGCGGACATCGAAAAAGATGTATAAAAGTGCTTTGAAGATTTTTTGCAAATCTTGGAGCAAATACGTCTTTATCCATTCCAAATTGATGTCGAGATTGTCTAACTATTGAATCTATAACGTAGAGCCCTGGAACTTTATATTCTGGTTTACACTAAAAATAAAAAAAAATATTAAAAAACATTTTGTTGTATTCTGGGTTGATTCTAAATTGGTAATTTAAAAAACCTTGTCTTGAAAGACGAAACTATAGACCAGGTTAAAAATTGACTAAATAAAGTTTAGGATGCAAATAGGCTTCTTGTGTTCATCCTACTTTAGATATTATTATTATCGAATATTATTTTTACATAGGCCTAATGATAATTTGAGTCAAATAAAAGCAATTCTGCACATAAGTTTGGACTTTGTAGAACTAAGCCAAAGTTAGATAGATTTCGCTTTATAAATCTATATAACTTTTACTAAATATGTAAACATAATTGAATATTTAAAGTTTATGTTATTTGGAAGATTAAAAATTCAATTAAATAATATTTAGAAATCTAAATATTCTTTAATGAAATGAGGAATAATGAAAGGTTGAAATAAATGTTTTGAAATGACATTTATATGTGGATAAAAATAAAATTTCAAGTTTCAAGGTTATGTCAATTTTGTAAAAATTTATTTACCTTTTGTATGAATTTTTCCACACTCTGGACCACATGTTTATAAAACTTCAATGCTTTTATTGCTCCTCGTGTAATAGAAGTCATTTTAGCCTTAGAAATCGGCGGCTTAACATCGTAGAGAGCGGAAAGCTGTAATAAATGAAGAAATATTAAAAATACAATCATCAAGAAAATTAGTTTATTAATTACAAATTTAATATCATAAATAAAAAATTCATTTAAAAAAGAATAATTATTATGAAAAAAATACTAAAGAGAAAGATGAAATTGTAATGAGAAAGAGTACTAACCTCTGCATTAAAAGCTTTGACCGCATCCATTTTATCTTCTTGTTAAATAAACAGAAATATAATTAGTAATGCATATTATTATTTATAAAGGGGAAATCAAAATAGTAAATAGAAAACATAATTAAAAGAGTGAATTTGAGACATGCTCCAAAATGGCTTTCCATCCATTACTTGGTTGCGCTTGCTTGATGCCAGAGACCAGTGGGACGCCCAACAGAGAGGACATTTGCTATTAAAAATTTATCTTTTGGCGCTTGATTTGAAAATATGAAAAAATTTATATCAACGACAATGAATTCAAAAAAAATTATATAACTTATGGACCTCTCCCAAACAAGGGCGGATATAAGGAGGGGGGGGGGGTAAAGGGGGTAATTACCCCCCTGAGATTTGAAAAAAATACTTTTTTTTCGAAAAAAAAATGTATTTTGAATGTAAAATTTTAAAAATTAATACTTAAAAATTTGATTTGTATTTATATTCTGGCAAACAAATACAGAATGCGCCTTTAAGTTACCGAAATTAAGAAAAAATAGTGTGCTGTGCAGGGAGGTGCTGTGCGACGATCATACCAGACTTCCCCCCCCCCCCCCGAGAAACACCTCTGGATCCGCCATTGCTCCCAAATGAATAAATTTTAAAGAATATAATATTTTTTATAATATCTAATAATATTTAAAAAATTTTTTTAAGTTTATGTTTCTCTATATATATTCTCTTTATTTATAATTTTATAGAACTTTGGTTTTTTTTTTTTTTTTTAACATTCACTTTTTTCTCATCCACACTCACACTCACCACCACATTCACACAGTATTTTCGGCAACTGAGGCGCCAAACTCGGGGGCGGGGAGGTTAAACCCTTTTCCCCCGCCTACAGAGATCATTTAGAAGTGATTAATTTATTTATTCAATTAAAAATATAGAGTATCGATGGCTACCGGGGAACGTTCCACACCCCGCGGGAGGGGGTTGTAGCATAATTAGGCCAGTGAAAAAGCATAATTTAATGAGAAATTAATGATGGCTCAGGGGCCCACATTTTGTAGGTACGAGGATGGCGACCACGAGCTGTTCTAGCTGGAACTGGCAATACTTCTGTACTTTGCATGTCAGTCTCTGTTTCCTTCTTTATTTTCAATAGGCGTCAGACCGTGCGATGGGACGGTCTGTTCTATTTCTTCCCGGTCGCAATTGCGATTTTTTAAAAAACCCAATCCCGCCGACCCCGCACCGCGGGATTAAGGCGAAGAAAAGAGAAGAATCAGGAATGAATGAAAGAAGAATAAAAATGCAGTCCGAGTATTTTTCTTTAAAAAATATATATTTAACAGCTGACGTTTAGGCCTTGATTAAAGCCATCTTCGGAACTATAATTTAATAATTTGCGAAATATAAAAAAACATTAATGTGCATACAAACACTCAACAAAACAAAGTTGCTAGATGAGCTACAGAGATTTAATGTCGCAAAAGTTTGAATAGTTTGGACCCCCGTCCCTCTTGCTCACAGATCAGACACATTCTCTAGCCACAGCCATATAATATAAAATATTTATATTATAATACTAATTTTTTATATTTTAATATTCCAACATTAATTTCACCCTAAGTATAAATAATTCAGAATCTTAAGTTCAACAACTAATCATTTTGTTATTAAAGAACCTTGGATGGGTGGCTTCTGAGAAAAAAAATATTTACATTTACAAGTAGCCAACAACATAAATTAGTCAATATGATCCATGCGGATGACGGAATAAATGAAATTCTTTTATTTTTTTAAGGCGAATTTAATTCAAGACATTATATATAAATTATGAATTAATTTATTGATTTCTGGAGGGGGGATAGTTAAAGTATATAAATATAACTATTAAATTCATTTTTATTAATTAAAACATTAATACAATAATTACATTAGTCATTTTTTAAAATAACTATTAGCTAAAATAAGGAGGGGCAGGTATCGGATCGGGTTCTGCTTCCCAAGAAATCAAATGGTTAGAAGGCACCTTGTACAGCTCAAGGATCACTAATTGGTTAATTTCTGGATAAGGGCGAACCCAAGTATTTGGAACAAATAAACGGCGTTGAGGGCCCATAACTGGCCAGTAACGTCCTATATTGCGTCCATTCAGCCAGGCGATTCCCTAAAAATAAAATTTAAAAGGTTTAAATAGACCTTTAGGCTCAATAAATTGGATTTATTGAAATATCATCGAAAAAATATTGAGGTAATTTGCTTAAGGATCGTCATCAATTGGAGTAATTTGAATTGAGTTAAATATTCAAACATTTTTATTTAAATTAAATGGTTATTTTTTTGGAACAGAAGGCACACTATTATAATCAATAGAGTGGAACATTAATTATTTATGGAGTATTACATTCTTTCAATAATAGATTAACAAATTTAAAAATGCCAAAGTGCAAAAAAGAATATTGTAATATAAAACAAATTTGTAAAATACTTAAAAAAAAAAATAAAATTAATTTTATTTAATTTTAAAACAAACAAATTTATTAAATTAGGGAAAATACTTTCTCGAAAATGACAAATCTATTTTTGACCTTGAACATAAAATTATTTAAATTTGTAAAATAATACATCAAAAAATAAATTCAATTAATTAAGGTAGAAATGAATAATTAATTTAAGAATATAAAGTTTAAATCTTCAAAGTCATAGCAGTTCTTTAGGAAACTTGTTTTAAATCATCAGTTTTCTAACCTAAAAGTTTTTTATATTACCTTTAGTCTCATTTTGTTAAAGTAATTTTATAATTAATAGAAATTAATTAGTAATATGATGGTTTCTAAATGAATAAAATATGAGTTTTTAAATTTTAAATCCTAAATCTCTCATGCATTTCTTATGAGCTTCTATAAGATCTTGACATTTTTCTTCTCCTCTTTCAATTATACTAAAATAACAAATAGATTAAATGCAATTAAAATTAATTTAATTAAAATATTTTTTTGAAAAATTTAATACCAAGCATCCCGAGCTTTTTTTGTTTCTGGACAGGCACAACAAGGCTTTAATGGTTTAGTTTGATTTGTTTGTTGAATATCACTTTTGGAATTTCCTGCGCCCATTTTTTGTTAAAAACAAGTTTTGAAATCCTTTTATATATAATTAAAATGATTTTTCAATCTTTCTGGATTGTTCTCTATAAATATAAGATTTGCTAACTGTCATCAAAGAGGTTTTAAATTTAAATCAGTGATGCCAACCTGATGTCAACTAGAAATGAGTCCGAACTAGCTAAATTAGTTCAAAAGAACGAAAGTCCTCGGGTTTGGTGTATGGGTTAGCGTGCTGGCATTGTATACCAAGGGTCGCGGGTTTGGATCCCAGCCAGTCTAATGATTTTATTTAAGCCATTTGGATACCAAAAGGCCTAAATAAGAATGCTTGGACCCCAAATATATATATTCAATAACGGTTATCGCATAAAGTCTTATATGGTCTGAGTTGCAGAAAAGACTGTGAATGTGGGAATGAGTGTGAGTGTAAATGAGAAAAAAGTGTTTTTTTATTAAAAAAAAAAAAAAAAAAAAAAATATGAAAAACTTTTAAAGAGACCGATCATCCTATTACCAAGTGTTGGACTGGAGAATTTTTATTCCACTAAATCGAATATATATTTTCTCCAGGCAGTTAATATTTTTATTTTATTTTATTTAACTTGAAAATTTTTTTTTCTAAACCAGATAACTCCTGGAGGCAGGCAACCCATAACAGTTATGTTTATTTATTATAACTTAAAATATTCTCTATATTTGGAAAAGTTTAAATAAAAAGCCCTCGGGCCTTGGTGTCGTGGGTAGTGCACTGGCCTTTTACCGGTATACCAAGAATCGCGGGTTCGCTTTCCGTCTCATGCGGCAATTTATTTCAACTGAATTAGCTACCAATCCAGGTGAAATAAATAGACACGGGATCTATATGGTCTTCGCTGCCGAAAAAGACCTTAAAACGAAATTAAAAAAAAAAATTTAATAGATTCATACCTTATTCCATTCCATGAAATCAATAAAACTATCACGTGGAGGTAATTCTTCAGAATCAAGTTGGAATGTAGCGCTATAAAATGCTGGCGCCAATAATGGAGGGCTTGGTGGTTGTAGAGGCAAGGATTCTATCCATGAAATATTATTCAAAGGGAAGCCTGTGATTCTCCATTCCTTAAGTGTCTCATTATCTAATGAGACGTCAGAGAAAATACCCTAAAATTATTTAAAAGTTATATTAAATTATTAATTAAACTGTAAGAAAATAGGGCAAGAGCACCTTTGGTGAAATTAAATAGTATTCAAGTTTTTATTAGATTTTTTTAAAATTGGAATGGAAAAGAACAAGTACAGATGTCGCAAATAAAGCGAGCATTTGGATACCAAATGCCGTAAATTTGTCATGTTTTTATAAAAAATATACATGTGAACAAATTCGTGCCGCAACAACAATGACAACTTTGTGCCTGATTAGTTTATAAGCCTACAAGGACTACGGATGGACGAATAAAATTTTGTCCGAAACGTCTCCTTTTCGGATTTTGGCATCCAAAGGCTGGCTTTATTTGCTGCATCTGTACTTGCTCTTTTTCATTCCATAACATCAACAGAAACTTCTTTTCAACTTATATTTTTTTTAAATTATTGATAAGTTTTAGCATTCAAATTTTTTAACCACGATAAACTCTTTTTTTTCAAGAGCCAACTGTGGTGGCAATAATTCTCAGGACTACTTCGTTATTGGGGTACACTTAAGCTAAATTATTTATTATATTCGGTGGTTCGTTTCCCATCTCAAGCGAGAAAAATCTGGTGTGACTGTCGCACAGCACACAACTTTCTCTTACCTTCGGTAATCGAAAGTTGTGTACTGTGCTTGTCACACCAGATTTTTTGTGTCGACATGTATTTAGTTCCCGGCAGTAGGGAATATTTGAATTCAGATGTAAAATTTATAAGTATGGGAAAATATTTATATTTTGTTACCATGGCAACCATTTCTCCTATCTTTTCTATGGAGTGCAAGAGTAAAGTGGTCTTCAAACAATTTTGAGGGCAAAACGAGAATATACATTTGAAAGAGCATCTAAAAAATAATTGATTTTTGAATTTTAATCAAAATCGTTAGAGCGAATTTTGAGAAAATCGAAAAAAACTGAAAAAGTACATCAGTAAAGTACTAGTACTCTTTGGCCGATTTTGATTAAAAGCTTATTTTTCCGGTCCCGGGGGGTGTTTAACTTATATATAAAATTTCAGCCTCATAGCTCAATTCCTTCATGCTTAAAAGTGAACACAGACACACACACCCACCCACACACCCACCCACCCACCCACCCACAGACAGACCATGTCGCGAAAACCACTTTTTTGAATTCAGGGGACCTCAAAACGTGAAGATCCATCAAAATCTCGACATCGAATTTTTGACATGAAACCAATACTTTCTCTCTATATATATATTACATATATACATAGGTAAGAGAAAGTAAAAATGTATTTCAATTGAATGGGCTAGCAATCGATTGAAATAAGGACGGAGTTTAAATGGCCTCTGATGCTTTAATGCAAGTAAAAAAAAAAAAAAATACCTTTGAATCTGTGAAAACATCGAAATTAATTCGACCCATATCTTCGACTAATAATCCCAAAGTTTTCACTCCACCAACATTAATAGCAGTCCGATTAACAAGTGTTAATCGATCGAGAAGAGAGAGTTGTAATTCCTAAAATAATTAATAAAGAATAATTATTGAAATATGTGATCTATTATTATAAATAAAATAATTATTACTATTACTAATGAGGAGCCATTCACGTATTTCTTAAGCAGCTTAAACAAATGTTCCTTAGAAAAAAGAGTGTACGATTTTTTTATACGAAATGCTTACGAAAGCGAGGAGGGATGTGGTTGTCTATAGATAGGGGTATAAAAAATTTGCTTATTGTAATAGTAATATTTGAATGGCCCTTGCAAAATAGGATGTTTAATTTACTTACATTATCTAATAATATATAAGCCCTATCATGAACATTTTTTGATGATAGAACTTTGATACTATTTGGTTCTGTAAGTTCATTTGGTATTGTGGTTTCATAAAGAACAAGTCCATGTTGAACGCCAAGTGTTTCAAATGAAACTGGATCAGAAAAATTCTTTGGTTCCAAACCTAGATGTTCTCTTGATTCTGTAGATACTAAAGATATAACTGGATGTAGAAGAAGAGGACCTCTTCGTGCTTTGAGGGTATTTTCAGGGGCTGGGCCACTTGGAACTTCCATATACTATAATCATTTTTAAAATAATTTATAAAAATTGGTTCCTGATAAAATTGTTATTTAAGCAGGTTTCAGCAATTCAATGTCAATAATCTGATTGTCAAGAACAAGGCATTTCAAATCTTGATTCGACCACTAGCCTATCCAATATAACAGTTTTCGTGTATATTTTGAATAGATGGTTTCAACCTGATTTGAAAGTAACCCAGTTCAAATTCTAATTTCTCCTATATTACAAATGCTTCGTCATGATCATGAAAACGGGAACTAAACCTAAATAAATCCCAAGAAAGTTTAAAATCTATCAATACAAAGTGAATTAGGATGGGCGAATAAAATTTTCTGAAACATTGACAATTTATGTTTCTCAAAGTATTGATTACTGAGACCTGCTTTACATTGATTATTAATAAAGATCTAAATTTAAAGGCACATCTTACTTTTGAAATAACTTCTCGAATAGCAAAATATTTCTCTGTAACATCCCCCGCCTCAGTCAGTGGTGCATCGTAATCATAAGATGTTATTTGAGGCAAAAAGTTTCCCAAACCACCAGTATTGGCTCCTAAAAAGAGAAAAGTGTTTTTTTAGTCAAATTAAAAAGGCATGAAAAATTTCTTTAAAGAATATAAAATCAAATATTTAGAAAAAAATCAAAGAATCTTTTGCCTAGACAAAAATTCGGCTAATAGTTATTTTCAAAAATTTTTAAATTTGTAATTTTTGTACTACTTCCGATTGACTTATTTAATCCAAAAGGGGATACAAATCTACAATTTTAGAAGTATATACCAAATTTCATCGACCTGGATGTTGTGAGTTTTTAAGTAATCATGACCACAGACAGACATAATTCCAAAAATGTTTTTTTTTGAAAATCTCGCGTTCGTATTTTTTGACGATTATTTTTAAATTCCTATTGGGATTCCCGTTTATTTGGTGAGATCTTATATTCCAATATAAACATATATTTGTTTACATATTTTTATTTAATGAAAAAATCCCGCACGTCCAGGGTTTGAACAGGGCTCTTCTTTGTAGAAGCCGACACCCTAGCCCGCTACACAAGAGAGCCCCCAGACGATTACAATACTTTGTATACTTCGTATAAAATAAAAAGCATAAAAAATATTTAAATATAAATTAATTCTCTTTTGAATATCTACTTATTTAAGGTAGTAGAGTTATGAAATATTTAAATAATCTCACCTGATGTGAATCCAAAATTGGTTCCTCCATGAAACATATAAAAGTTTACACTTGCATTGATTTTAAGTTGATCATCTAATGATTTGGTCACCAAGCTTGAATTGACCCATGCAAGATTATTATCTGACCAGTGAGTAAGCCATCCTGGGTAAAATTCGGAGTTAACTAGTGGGCCTTGTGGTTCTAATAAACGTTGTCCAAAAAAAGCGGACGTTACATTTGACTCTGGAATTCAAAACCATATTGTTAAATTAATATAAAGTTAAAAATCAATTAAATATAAATAGTATTTAAGATGTTTTTTTTTACAGATCGTTACATTGGATTGTGAAAAATAGAAGGGTTTTTATCTTTGGCTGCTTCTCTTGGTTATAGAAAAACAGATACTGACTTCATTGATCTAATTA
The DNA here is from genome assembly GCA_023213315.1 of Euborellia annulipes. Taxonomy (NCBI): domain Eukaryota; kingdom Metazoa; phylum Arthropoda; class Insecta; order Dermaptera; family Anisolabididae; genus Euborellia; species Euborellia annulipes. Next base: position 40,392 of record JAKCPI010027497.1, read on the forward strand.
TGGTTTTATTTTGGTTTCTAAAAAGCGGGACATTTTAAAAATCTGCGGGACGCGGGACAGTGCTCCAAAAAGCGGGACTGTCCCGCCAAAATCGGGACGTGTGGTTACCTTAAATTGATCTGCAATAAAGTTTGTTAAATTAGACTGAAAACAGCTGGCTTCTTCACCACTTCCCCAAAATAAAATATTCTATGTATATGTCAAAAAAACTTTTTTGAAATTAGCTTACGTGGCCCAAAATCAACAGTAGCATATACATCTTTTATTTTTGAACAGGAAGCTCTTCGTACAAATGCTCCATCAGTAGTATAAAGAAGTGCTGCATTATTAACATAGGTCTTTAACTGATCGCGAAGCCAGGTAACATATTCTGATTGACATCCAGACCAACTAGCATATTCATTCTCTACTTGCACCATAATAACTGGTCCTCCATTACCATACAGGTAACGCTGCAAGCGAGGCATAAGTCTTGACAACCATCCTGATACAGCTTCTAGATGATCTGAAATAATAAGAGAAAAATTGTATAAATATATTACAAAAAAAAATTGTATTAATAAAATTCGGATAGAAGTTGCTGTTGATGTTACAAGTTGGAAAGGAGATAGTACAGGTCCCCGAGGACCCTGTGCTAACTTAGGGGAAGGGGAGGGGGAGGGAGACAAAAACCTCAAAATTGTAGGACTTTTTTCAGTTTTTATTTTGATTTATAACCAAATTTTAGCAAATTTAATGCTCTACAACTTTCTAATGTACTATGGTTCACAAAATAGACTTAGTTTACGAGATATAAGCAAAAAACTGAAAAAAGTTCAAAGTTCAAAACATAGCTGCTTGGCCTTTTATTTATTCTACTATTTAAAAAAAAAATTAATATAACAATTTAAGTTTAAGAGTATACGATATAATGAAAACAAAAAGAAATATATCTCTATTACACATTAGAAATATAAAAGACAAGATAAAATTTCAAAAAAATAAAAAGTGAAATGTAGTGAGTAAAAATAAAATACCTGGGTCCGTAGTTCGCAGACGCATTCCTGGATGTAAAGTCCATAACCAGGAAGGATAACCTCCCTAAGAATCAATATAATAATCATTAATAAAGTGTTGTTTCTATTAATAAAGTTATATTAAAAATCCTATATAGAGATAGATTATAGAGGTTCTTAACTGGAGGATAGTTACTGAATCTAACTAGTCTTTACTTATTAATGTTGACAAGTTATTTAATAAATGCAAAAATTGTTTGATTCAATTGTCATTGTAAAAATAATTAAATTAAAAAAGTATTTTATTTATATACCAGATCTCTTTCTGCGCAGATATAAGGTCCTGGCCTAAGTAATACGTAAAGTCCGATATCTTGTGCTAAATCAAGGAAATGGAGAAGATCCGCATCACCTTCAAAGTTATAAACTCCTGGTGATGGTTCATGAAAGGACCATTCTATATATCTAAAAAAAATCATAAATAAATAAAATAAAAGTTTTTTTTTATTTGAAATTAATTTATATAAAGATACTGATGGTTTGGCGGAGGAGGCAAGAGTGGGGAGGTATATTTACAGGGAAAGCTGCAGAGTTAGGGATTTTAAATCCTTTGTGGTTACTAAGAAGGGACTTTATAGAGAGGTGGTAGATCACAGAATTCAAAGGATAAGCCACAGTGAAAGAAGAAGAAAAATATAAAGATGAAATTCTATCATTTTTATAATATTGCCATAGTAGGTTGTAAATACAGCGTATTTATTAAACATTCAGCAAAAATTTAAGGGATTAACTGTTATTCTCTGGACTAATCTAAAAATATTTTGATCTTTGACGATTTTTGAAAACTCGCTTTGTTTCGAAGATAGAGGGTGAACAAAGCCGTTATCGATTTTGACATTGTTAAAATTATTAATGTAGCAATAAATCCTTTGGGCCATCTAAAGTTGGATATGACTCAATAAGTAACGGACCTGGTGTTTTTGAAATAGTTCGACATTCAATGAAGAGAAGGTCGGATTGTTTCATCCTCGTGAGCGTAGTTAAGGAATTTGGCTGGGGGGAGGCATGGGACCAGGCATCCTCCGAGGGGGGCCTGGATGGTCCCATATCGTCTCAATTTTTCTTAGGGTGGGAAGCCTTCTGGGGGTGGGGCTCCCCCAGGAGCCCCTAGTTACGCCCATATTTATCCTAGCTGTAAATGTAGTCATTTTCAACAGTTCTTGTAGATTAAGACTTTACATGTAATTTTACTTTCTCTTACCTCTATATACTAATATGTTAATTTATAGAGAGAAAGTATTGGATTCATGTCAAAAATTCGATGTCGAGATTTTGATGGATATACACGTTTTGAGGTCCCCTGAATCCAAAAAAAGTGGTTTTCGCGACATGGGCTGTCTGTCTGTCTATGTTCAATTTTAATCATGAAGGAATTGAGCTACGAGGTTGGAATTTTATATTTAAATTAGGCACCCTAATTAGGCGTGAAAATAAGCTTTTAATCAAAATCGGCTAAAAAGTACTTTACTGATGTACTTTTTCAGTTTTTTTCGATTTTCTCAAAATTCGCTCTAACGATGTTGATTAAAATTCAAAAATCATTTATTTTTTAGATGCTCTTTAAAATGTATATTCTCATTTTGTGATTGAAATCTTCTGAAGACCACTTTACTCTTGTACCTCATAAGAAAGATAGGAGAAATGGTTGTCATGGTAACAAATAAATTTTTCCATTTTTATAAATTTTACATCTTGAATTCATTCATACCGTACTGTCGGAAAATAAATATGTGTCAACACAAAAAATCTGATGTGACAAGCACAGAACAAAACTTTCGATTACCGAGAAAGTTGTGTGCTGGGCGACCAGTCACGCTAGATTTTTGTAATAAAATGTTCTTTTTCGTCCTGTACCTTCGAAACAAAGTGGATTTTTAAAAATCACCAAGATTCTTTATCACTATACTAAGTTATTCAATATTTTTACAATTTTTTCAAATTTTTTTAATTACGTGCTAATAGCATTAAGTCCTGCCCATCGAGCAGCTTGAAGGAGTCGTGGCCAGCTCTCGCGAGGGGAACGAAAATAGTGGATGGAGCCAGAAACATATCGAAAGGGCTCACCGTCCTTCAGAAAAGTATTTCGATTATAATCGATGGAAAATGTTCTATTCTGTGCAAAAATCTAGAAAAAAGATGTGAAAATTATTAATACAATAGAATTATGAAGAGGAAACATTTATATATTCAAGCCAGGGCCTATTCAACCATATTTCCTTGAAAATATCAGTTTTGATTTTTATCAAAATTTTATTGATTTAAGAAATATGTCATATGTTTAATTTTTTTTATTAAAACAAAGATAAACAAAAGAACACAACAATAAAGAATGTATTAATAAATCAATTAGCTACAAAGGTCAAGTTCTCAATTCCATTTTTAAGTGTTTTTTTTTCTCATTAATTCATTCCTCTGATTATCTTGTCGTTGGATCTTAATTATGTCAATATGTTATTTATCACAATATATACATTAAAATATGTTGAATTATATTGAAATTGGTGAGCAAATAATTTATGGGCGATTTGGAGGGGGATTCTCATAATCATAAGCTCTATGATACAAGGAAAGGAGCAGGAGCAGCCAAAAATTAAAGCCTCTGATTTTATTCCAATTAACGAGATGTTTTGGGAAAACTTTATTTTCCCATCATCAAGTCTTTCAAATGGTATCTGTCCCTGTTTTTTTTTTTTTTTTTTTAACAATCACACTTCTTTCTCATTCACACTCACACACACATTTACACAGTCTTTTCGGCAAGGCAACTTAGGCCATTTAAGACTTTGACGATAACCGTTATTATTTATAATATATATTGGGGGTCCAGGCATTTCTATTTAATGTCCCGGAGTTGTTAAAAGGGCACAATAAATGTATTGTGTCTTCTATTTATGGGTGAGTTATTCATTTGACTTGTTTAGTGTGAATGATCATTCTCACCCATAAATAGAATATATAATAAATGTATTAACAACTCCGGGCAGATACAATTTGAAAGACTGATGATGGGAAAATAAAGTTTTCCCGAAACGTAATAAAATCAGAGGCTTTAATTTTTGGCTGCTCCTGCTCCCTTCCTTGTATGTAAATCAACAGCCACGTACTTTCATTGGTACATATACTCTGTGTGTAAGCTCTATGATGTTCAATGTTACAAAAAAAAAAAAAAAAAAACAGGAGGATAAGGGGTGAAGGAACTTAGAGAGGATATCTTAAACATGAATCATTTATCCAAATAAAAATGATTCTAGTACCGGTATTCAGAATAGTGAGAACTTGAGAGATTTATTTATAAAATAAAAGATATTTATTATACACCTTAACATAAGAAATTTAAAAATTTCCAATTAATTTTGTTTATAAATGAGGTCGTATATTCAGAAGTAGATATAAATAATATATTTTTAGTGGGTATGATGCTTATACCTTTCTTATATGCATTTTACTTTTTTTTTTTGTATTAATTTGACTCTTTTGGATCAGCATCGGTACCTAGTAGTATTTATTTAAAACATTCCCATCCCAATGTCATACAGTAGTTGACTGGAGAACCGAACCCGTATCTTTAGTCGAAATTTAAAAAAATGAGAATTAAATTGAAAAATTATATGAAATAATAATAAATGGGAGTAAAATTTTCCTGTTAATAATAAAATTTGTATAATGTCCAATGGTCCTTGAAGATGAAAAATTAAATTTTTTTTATTAAAAATGCCAAAATTATGTGATAACCTTCCTCATTTATATTAAACAAAGGATATTTTTAAATACCTGGGAACAGAGGAAAAGTAAACCGGCAAGTTGAAGTTGAAGACCTTGCATAGCAAATATTCAAGGAAGTCAAAATGAGACGTGATCTTGTTTTTAAATTATAATCTTTGTTGTCTGAAAGAGCAAATGCATCTGGTTTGTTGTTCTATAGATGAGTGTTGTTAACGATAGATGACCGTTCGAAGACTTTCCCCTCCATCGCAGCCACCCCGCCTGTTTTCGCGGTCATGGTCATTCCATTCCTTCCCCAGCTAAATGTTCCCTCTATCGGATGCTTATTTCAACTATAATCAATTTCATCTCAAATTCTTTTATACAAAAAGCTCGCATGTATAGATGCCAGTAGCAAAATAAATTTTTATCCCAAGATTTGAGAAAAATATTTTTTTTGGAAATTAAATTTTATTTTTAATATAAAATTTTAAAAATTAATACTTACAAATTTTATTTGTATAAATATTCTGTTAAATGACAGTGCCGTAACAAGGGTATGAAGCGCCTGTGGCAAGTGATTAACTTGCGCCCCCTCCCCCATAATCCAGTGTTTCATAACCTTTTTTTTGACCAAATTCCTCATTAATGATATATCTTTAATCTGTGATAATACCCTGCTCATTTGGTCCTTCAGATTCGTTCTCCTACTCCAGCCAGCGTAAATGGTTAAAATTGTGGCCTTCATGCCAACATAAATAAAAAAAGTTATTTAAAAATTTGTCAAAATTCCCTAAACCTAGGGTTTCCAAAATTTATTTTCCACAAATCCTTTCTCTCGTTATAATGATAGATAAATGAAATTATAAGTTAGCATTAAAAATAAAAGGAAATTGATGATATGATTTTAAAAAAAAGTGCAGGAGGTGGATTTGAACTCGCGAAGTTTGGTTACGTGAAGATGAAAAAATATATTTTGGTGACTACTTTGCCAACTCAGCCACACTTTAATTAATTTTTTTCGGGAATAATAAGCCATATAATAAATATGAAATAAAAGATGTATTTAAAAAATTTTAATATTCCACATATGATATATCATTTTTCATTACTTTTTATGCAGATTAATAATTTAAAATCAGAATTTCAATATCATGCCTAGTTTTCAAATAATTCAATGGACAAACGTGAGATTGTTTATGCCTTGATGTAATTAAACCAAAAACTCTTTCTAACATATGATACATGTCATTAATTCTTGAATTCTCCCTGATTCCAGAGAACTAAACCCCTTTTAATTATATGATCTAATTTGGGAGTTATTAGCGATCAAAGTTAAGCTTATTTTCGACCTTAATGACATCACACACTCAATACTATATATTATCGAAAAAGCTTATTTAACATTGTCTGATCAAAACCAAATTTTTACCAGAGATTTATAATTAAAAAATGAGTTTTTTTCTAAAGTTTCATTGAGATTGGTAAAGAAATAATTAAAATATTGACTATTTTGTAAATTAAGTTTTAGAATTTGAGATCTCAAATAGTAAAGCCTAGAGACGGTTTATGACACCGCTCTCTCTTACGCATTCGGGATCCCGAATTCTAAAACTTAATTTACAAAATAGTCAATATTTTAATTATTTCTTTACCAATCTCAATGAAACTTTAGAAAAAAACTCATTTTTTAATTATAAATCTCTGGTAAAAATTTGGTTTTGATCAGACAATGCTAAATAAGCTTTTTTGGATAATAGCTGGAATTGGGTGTCGATGTCATTAAGGTCGAAATTAAGCTTAAAACTTTGATCGTCAATAACTCCCAAATTAGATAATATAATTAAAAGGGGTTTAGTTCTCTGGAATCAGGGGGAATTCAAGAATTAATGACATGTATCATATGTTAGAAAGAGTTTTTGGTTTAATTACATCAAGGCATAAACAATCTCACGTTTGTCCATTGAATTATTTGAAAACTAGGCATGATATTGAAATTCTGATTTTAAATTATTAATCTGCATAAAAAGTAATGAAAAATGATATATCATATGTGGAATATTAAAATTGTTTTAATACATCTTTTATTTCATATTTATTATATGGCTTATTATTCCCGAAAAAAATTAATTAAAGTGTGGCTGAGTTGGCAAAGTAGTCACCAAAATATATTTTTTCATCTTCACGTAACCAAACTTCGCGAGTTCAAATCCATCTCCTGCACTTTTTTTTTTAAATTCTTAACTGTTTTTTATACCTCATCTGAGGGGGAGGGGGGCTGGCGTATTAGTTTTTTTTAAATTTTATATTCAAAATAAAATTTAAATCCCAAAATAATAAAAACCTCGTGCAGCTCACAACTAGGTCGGTCCCCTTTGTTTTGCGCCCGTGACGGGCGCCTGTTTTGCCACGCCCTCGTTATGGCCCTGTTCATTGCGGATGCGAGATGTGCATATTGGGCCGGCGCCCTAAGTTATGGGTAGTCCACCTCCCGCGAAAGCGTGGAGTCCTGATTCGACTCCAGGGGGTGTAAGTTTGCCCAATCTTAAGCAAGCACAAACATATCTCGCAAATTGGCTATCTTAAAAAATATATTTTAGACAAAAAATCATTATTTCTTAAGATGACTAGTTTTTTGATGTAGGACTTTGTGGCTGGAAGTATTTGTAAGGCGGAGTCAAAAAAAATTGCAAGACATATGCAGCCAATGCTGTGACATCCCGTCCTGTGGAAGGGACGTAAAGAAGGTTCCCTCTCAGTGATGCATTCTTCGAAAGGAGTAGGCTACCCGCCGGTGCTAAGGGAGTCCCTCCTCAAACCAGGACATCCTCCATAGCATAGAAGAGGTTGGATATAAGGAGCCGGTTGGAACCAGAAATAAGGACTAGCTCGAGACGAAAGCAGGAGGAGGAGTTAGAGATAGAAAATGATGTAACTTCACGGGGTGCCGGTAGATGGCTACGGCCAGAGGCCGGTTGGGTTTGAGGTGTGTGTCTTCGTGCACGAAAGCACCTCGGGTAAATAAACGGGGATCCCGATAGGAATTTCAAATAAATAAATAAAAAAAAAAAAAAAAAAAAGAAATATGCAGCCTAAATTATTTCTTTTATTGTGCCGTTCCAGGCTAACGTTTCGGCCACTGGTCTAGGCTATCTTCAGAGCCGGAGGCGAGATAAATGAAAATTATAAATTTCAGCGACACACATTCGCATGAACGGAGAGCTCATAAGGACCAAGAAAGAGTTTTTAAAACTTTTTCAATTTTTTCTCGGAGGGGGCTATTGCCCACTATTCATCCAATTGTTTTGAAATTTTGCACACATAAACTAGAGGTAAAGGTCAAGAACTGAAAAGCTTTTGGTAAACATCGGACCATTAGGGGGCGCTCTAGAGGGGTGGCCAATATTTTTTTCTTACATAACCTATAATTTTTTTTACATATTAAAAATCGTCTCAGATAATCATTTTTAGTCTTAATAAAAACATTCATTAAAGTAATATTGATTAATTTACTAAGTGTTTGTACATCTCTTTCATACATTTAAAAAAAATTATTTCGGGCTAATCTTTACTATAGGACTCCAAGCCACCCAGGGGGGGCGCTGGCGTGGCTTCGAGGCCAGGTTAAGGTAATAATCTTTTTTTTTTTTTAAACAACTTGCAGGGGTCCCGACCTAATTGTTTCGGTCCTTCGGCCGCAGTTCGGTTTCCTTAGATTAAAAAAAATATAAAACAACTAGGGAATTCTCGGCTAATGTCAAAAGAGTGAAATAGTGAAGTGTAAGCCAGCGCCCCCTGAGTGGCTTGGAGTCCTATAGTAAAGATTAACCTTATTTCGTAATAAAGAATTACAAAATTTTATATTTTTACTGTAAGATCAAGCATTATTTATGATGGGCGAGAGGTAGCAAAAAAATGCTATCTTTCTAACCAGAGTTGGTCAAATAATCAAGTATATACATTAGTCTAATTAAAATAAATACAAGTAGAAAATATAAAGTGCTTGTAATAAAGTGCTTGTATAGTCTATAAAAACAGTGTAAATGTATTTATAGACTCCATTTTTCCTGGGATTTATATTTTTGTTAAATTAAAATACTTTTATTTGATTCAAAATTATTTTATTTTTTATTTAACTATAAGTTTTACAATTGGTATTTTTTGTTATTCTTCATTTATTCTTTTTCAAGAGTGATTTTGTGTAGTGAAATATCAGATTTTTTAAACATATAATTGTGGGATTACGAATAAGAGATAGGAATGTCGATGACACAAGAAAATTAGAAAAAGTGAATGTTTTTCTTTTATCTAATGAATATGCAACATTTAAATAGTTTCACTTCAATATTATATTTTAAACAACAAATTTTTATTCATTAATTAAGTGAGAGTGCAAAACAAGCATTTTTAAAATATTAAGATATCAGTGGAAAAAACTTTTTAAGTGACAAAGAGTTTAAGCGAAATATTTATATTAAATCTAGATTAAATGAGAATAAAAATTTCATAACTAGAAAAAAAAAAACTATCATTTTTTATACTACTAACAACACAAAAAAATATATTTTTATTAATATATATATATATATTTTTTTAAATGTATATATATTTATTTATCTATATTTAAATACCTGACTCAGGACGTAACAAGTTGCCTTGGAATTAAGAGCACTTTTTTCTATTCAACTAGATTTAAAATTAAATTTAGAAAAAATAAAAGTTGAACCAAAACCGGAGGGACGATATATAAGAATTCAAAAACCAAACAAACCCCACCGGAAAAAGACCAGACGGACATATCAATTCAATTTAGAAATATTTTTTTTTGAAATGGTTAGTTAATAAAAAAAATTTGGGAGTGTTATGTATTAATGTTATTTACATAATTTGCATTCTTGTTTACTTTGGTACTTAAAATGATTGAAAAAAAAAAAAAAAAAATGTTATGTCACAGTTAAAAATCATATAGACTATATTTAAAATATTTCAGGAATGTAATGGCAAAAATAAAAAAAAAAAGAAAGAGGTAACTGTTATATCAAGAAAGGCCAATACATTCTTGAATAAGTGAAAGAGATTCTGCAATTTTTATGAAACATTTTTTGTTAAATTGAGCAGATATTATCGTCAAGGTCTGTGAAGATTGCACGCTCCATTTTAATATCAATAATAATAATAATAATAATAATATTCAAAGAAGTATAAATATATTAGTTGAAAAGAAGAAAACTTTTCAGTTGGAACTAAATATTGTTTCATTCTTCTAAATATAATTAGTAGCAGTTCAAAAAAATATCCTAATGACATTAATTCATAATCACAGCACGTTTATTGAAAATTTTTAATTATTATAAAAAAAAAATGAGATTCATAAATTTTACTTTCTGCAAAAGAAATAGTCATTTAAAAATATCTTGCTTTAAAGAAAATTTTTTTTTTTTTTTTTCAAATTAAATAGTTGCTTTTAAAATAAAAAGAAAAAATTTTGTTAAACAACAAATAACGGGATTTTTTGAAAATTTTTTTAAATGAGCAAAAAAATTCTTTTTGTTTTCATATTAAAGAAATTTTATAGAGTATGATAGTTGCGTTCAGTACGAGCTTTGTAGAATTTCCATGCCACAAAACTAATAGCCAGAATGCCAAGGGAAAGAACGATGCCACCTGAAACAAGTAAAAAATTCGAGTTTAATTATGTGATTATGTTTCAATTGATTTAAAAAAAAAAAAAATGTAACTGAAATTTTCTCATTCCCTCTCCTCCTTTTAAACTTATCACAGTTTATATAATGATATTCAATAAGTCTTTTAGAAAAATAATGAGAAATGTCATACAATATCAGCATGGGCGTAACTAGAGGATTTAGCTGGGGGAGGGGGGGGGGGGGGCATGGGACCAGCTACCCCCGGTGGGCCTGGAAAGTCCCATATTTTCTCAATTTTTTTGGAACAAGGATCTTTCTGGGGGGGGGGGGGGGCACGAGCCTTCTGGGGAGAGCAGCCCCCCCCCCGGCATCCCCCTAGTTACGCCCATGAATATCAGAGATTTCAGAGTTAATATCTGGTGTGACTGGACGCACAGCAGACAACTTTCTCTTACCCTTCGACTTGTGTCGACATATATTGAGTTTCCACCGATATATTAGAATTCAAGATATAAAATTTATAAACATGGGAAAATATTTATTTTGTTACATTGGCTATCATTTCTCCTATCTTTCCTGTGAAGTACAAGAGTAAATTGTGCTTCAAACAATTTCTAGGGCAAAATGAGAATATACATTTTAAAGAGAATCTAAAAAAATAATTATTGATTAATGAATTTTAATCAAAATCGTTGGAGCGAATTTTGAGAAAATCTAAAAAAACTGAAAAATACATCAGTAAAGTACTAGTACTTTTTGGCTGGTTTTGATCAAAAGCTTTTATTTTTTTCACGCCTCAGGTGTATAACTTAAATATAAAATTTGAACCTCCTAGCTCAATTCCTTCATGCTTTAAATTGAAGACACACACACACAGACAGACAGACCATGTAGCAAAAACCAATTTTTTTTTAAATTGTTTCGAGCATAATTGTTAGAAAAATTTAGTAAATTTTTTTTCTTATATATTTTAAAACAAATTTTTCTCTGCCTTTCTCTCCTTTCATGGAACGATCATAAATTTTAAATCGCCATAGATTTAGATGTTTATATTTTATATTATTCGAATAAAGGTTTAATGTCACAATCAGTTATATCAAGTATATTTGGAACTCATTAAACTTAAGGTCCGTTAGTTTCAAGCGTTAGTTTGGAATATATTGAATATTTATAAGAAGGCCTGAACCACTTGTCTATTTATTTATTATTATTCCTTCAAGACATTTTGTCCATTTATAAGGAAGTTAGCAAAAACCCTTGTGCTTGTTTCAAATAAAATGCACTGTTGCTATATGTTATCCGTCTTATAAATTTAATTTTTTACTGAATTTAAAAATAAGTATCTGTTTCTACGAATTATATATATGGATGTTGCATAACAATATGTATAATCAATCCTGTTTAAGAAGTAAACATGTATTTTCCATTTTATCAATATTTTGTTCAAATAAAATGTTTGTAAATACGTTTATTAATTTAATCAGAGTACACTTTGTACTTTGATCGTAAAATTCTTCAGAAAAATATATTTAACACGGTGTAAATTGGTCTGCCCTCGCGCAGCTTCAGCAAATTTTGAAAAGTGATCCTCTAGATCAGTGTTTCCCAACCTTTTGAAGTCCACGGCACCCCAAAGGTGCGATGGGAATAACATTACACACTAAGGGCACCCTTCCTCACGAAATTTTTTTTCCTTTCCGTGAAAATCTTTTGATCTTTTTTTAGCAATGCTAAATTTTCTTCCGCACTCTGGAAAAATTTTGCCGCTTACATTAAAATCATGTGGCCTCTTTATTTATTTATTTTTTTTTGTTTATCTAAATATCTAAAAATCTCACGGCACTCCTTAGCCATTCTCGCGCCACCCTTGGGTGCAGGGGCACACCAGTTGGGAACCAATGCTCTAGATTGTTGTAGGCAAGGGCGGATACAGGGGGTAAAGGAATACCCCCCCCGAGATTCGAAAAAATACCTTTTTTCCCAAAAAAATTTATTTTTAATGTAAAATTTTTAAAATTAATACTTAAAAATTTGATGTGTATTTATATTCTGGCAAACAAGTACAGAATGTGCTTTTAAATTACCGAAATTAAAAAAAAATAGTGTGCTGTGCGACGAGTCACACCAGATTACCCCCCCCGAGAAACACCTCTGGATCCGCCCTTGGTTGTAGGCAAGCAAACGCCTTTTTGAGTATAATAATTTTGAGATAGTAGACATTTTACAGGTTCGTCAAAAATAAATTAAAATTTTCGAGTCAAACAAACCAACTATTTGATGAGCTTGAAACTGAAACATCGACAGAATTCGTTTGAGGTCCCTGAATAAAAAAGTGGTTTTCGCGACATGGTCTGTCTGTGTCTCTGTGAATGAACAAAATATCTCAAGAACGAAAAGAGCTAGGAGGTTGAAATTTTATATTTAAATAAGGTATCCCCATGGGACGTGACACTAAGCTTTTGAACAAAATCGACCAAAGAGTACTATACTAGTACTTTACAAATGTAATTTTTTTCGATTTTCTCAACGATTTTGATTAAAATTCAAAAATCAAATATTTTTTTAGATGCTCTTTAAAATGTATATTCTCATTTTGCCATTAAAATCTTTTGAAGCACACTTTACTCTTCTACTTCGTAAGAAAGATAAGAGAAATGGTTGCCATGGTAACAAAATAAAAATATTTTTCCATACTTATAAATTTTACATTCTCTTAGGCTGAATGCACAACGAATAAGCAAAAAGTCGTCAAAAGTCTTATATGGCCTAAGTTGCCGAAAAGACTGTATGAATGTGTGTGTGAGTGTGAGTGTGAATGAGAAAAAAGTGTGAATGTTTTAAAAAAAAAAAAAAAAGAATAAGCAAAAACGTTTTCGCCAAAACATTTTGTTCGATAATGCATGAATCGAAACAAAAATCTGGTGTGATAAGCACCGAACACAGTGGCGTACCGGGGGGGGCGAGGGGGGCGGTCCGCCCCGGGCCCCGAGCCGAACACAGTGGGCCAGGAAACCAATTTAGGGCGCCAAAAGTCGAAAAAACGAAATGTACCAGAGAGACAAACTAGCTATGACCTGATGTACTATGACCCTGAAGGCTTCTAGTACCGCAAATATCAACTCGCCCGAAGTACATCTAGTTGCTTTGAAGACGCGATAAAGTGGCGGTTATTGACAGCAATTTGCATTGTGAATTTGTATGTGTTTTTCAAGCGCGTGTTACGGTGACTTGTTCCAGTGTTTTGAAATTAATAAACATGGTGTCCTATTGAATTTTTCATCCTGAATACGAATCTGTGCTCGTCCATTGCTATAATTAAATTGGTAGTTTGAAAATTTGCAGTTGAAATAAGTACTTTTTGTCCCTTAGAACTGGCTATATGTAGTGCTACAAAAATGTCCCTCCATTTCCCGCCAAAACTTTTCAAATAAAAGTTGTTCCTTAAAGCCCGTACTATCACCTACATTTCGTACATTTTGCCCGTTTTTGCCCCAAATCCTTAAAATGTGATTTATACCACTAAATTAGTGATTACTATTGTGTAAATTCTAGTTCTTCCTGCGATCATGATTTTTATTGTTGAAATTCAGTTACATAACTTGCTAAATTAATAATTTGATTCCTTTTTGTATTTTGATTAAGAACCGACCGAATATTCGGTTTCGGTTACGGTTTCGGCCAGGGCGAAAAAAATTTAAAAAAAAGAAAAGTAAAATGTTAAAGTGAGGTGGATAGCTGATAGCTGATCTCGTAATAAGGAAGAAAGAAAAAGCGTTTGCAGCTAGGTTTATTTCGTTTAATAATCACTTCAAGCCGACGTTTCGGTCAGATATACGACCATCATCAGGGCTACAATCAATAACAGAAAGGGCGAGTGAGTTTACAGTCAAAAGAAGAAAATTAGTTTTCTTACATCATATGCGCACAAATTAACAAATAATTATAATAAGATCAATGATAAAATTAAGAAACATAAGTTACATACAAGGTATATAAATAAAATAAAAATATATAACAACCTGAAGCGTGTCAAAAAAATTCCTGAGAATGTCGAATGGCACAATTGAGTAAAATATTTTTTGCAATTTTATAAGGACCATCTCGGACTAATAAATGAACTCATCACTTTAAAAAAAGACACATTTCAATCACCCCACAAAATTCCAAAATGAATGATTTGCTCCCCTTCTTTGGTCACATTTTTTGCAAAAAGTGGCCAAAAATAGACTCAGCGCCTCAAAGAACATATATTTTGATACCCTACAAGAAATATTCCAAATTTTTGAAATCTGCCCCTCCCCCAGTACCCCATTTGGTTTTTTCGCAGAAATATTTGTAAAAAATAGACTCAGCGCGTCAAAAAACATATATTTTGATACCCAACCCGAAAAATTCCAAAATTTTGAATTTTGCCCCCTCCCCCTGGTACCCCATTTGGTTTTTTCGCAAAAATAAGTTCAAAAATGGACTCAGCGGTTCAAAAAACCCCTATAAACCAAAAATCAGAATTTTGGCGCCCTAAATTTGTTTTCTGGCCCACTGTGCGACATAGGCCCCCATATATTTATTTAAAAAAAAATTTAATTAAAATTTCCCTTTGAAAGGCCCCGGGGCCCTCAGGGCTCAAGTAAAAACAAAATTTCATGAACATTTCTTTTTGAGAGGCCCCGTGGCCCTCAGGGTCAAGTAAAAATAGGAAAATTTAGATTAAAAAAAAAACAAAATTTAATGAAAATTTCTCTTTGAGAGGCCCCGGGGCCCTTGGGGTTCAAGGATATACGGTATTTTAAAAATATTTTTTGTGTATGGAGGAGAGGGATATTTAAAGATGACCACCAACCCCCCCAAAAAAAAAATTCAATATAAGGCCCCCTCTTCTAGTGCCGCCCCAGGCCCCCAACTGCCTCGGTACGCCTCTGACCGAACACAACTTTCGATTACCGAAGGTAAGCAAAAGTTGTGTGCTGTGCGACCCGTCACAGCAGATTTTTTTACGAAGAGCCGACGCAATCATGGAAAATATTTAGGGATTAAACTCCCCTCCCCGCCAGAGGAAAGAAAAAAATAGCCTTTAGGGGATTTATTATCTATTTTATATTTTTAAATTTATCAACGGCTGAATGTGTATGAAATAAGGATGAATATAAACTCATCATATTATTGATTAACTGATATGGCCTAAATTAAAATATATAATATGCAGACAAAATGATTTATCTTATCTACTAAGTGATATGAGGTTCCGAAGGGAAGGTCATCATGAGTCTAATCCTGGATTCCGTTTTGAATTGACATTTATAACTTTAAATTTAATGAAAAATTTGAAAATTTGAGCAAAGAAAAAAAGATCAAGCTTCCTGGTCCATAGTTCAATAGTTGAGTACACGACCCCAAGCGCGTTACTGGGGCAACCGTCCCCACACTTAAAGACAGTGTAAAAATTATATAAAAATATTTTTTTTTTACCATTTTTGTTTTATTGTCACGGGTCTTGTCAATCAATTGAAATATATTGGAAAGGGTCTAAACAGTGGCGGATCCAGAGGTGTTTCTCGGGGGGGGGGGGGGGGAATCTGGAGTGACTGGTGGCATAGCACACATTTTTTTCTTAATTTCCGTTATTTAAAGGAGCATTCTGTAGGTACTTGTTTGCCAGAATATAAATATAAATCAAATTTTTAAGTATTAATTTTTAAAATTTTACATTAAAAATACATTTTTTTTTCGGAAAAAAAAAGTATTTTTTCAAATCTCACGGGGGTAATTACCCCCTTTATCCTCCCCCTGTATCCACTCTTGGGTCTAAATGCTCTTAGTTGTCAAAAAAGGCATTAAACGAAAATAAAACAAAAAGACCAAATGAAAATATTTTTGTTCTACAGTAGATCAGGTATTAGAGAATTATTTACATTATCTATCTAGTGAAAAAAAATCATATCAGATATAGATCTAATTTATTTCTTTTTTAATACAGGATAAAATTTAGTTATATAACAAACCTTTCACATATTAGTAAAATAAGGAAATTAACCAAGGACGTTTAATTTGATATTTAATTGGGAATTTTGGTATAATACATCAAATAGAATAGCATTCAAAATTCGATCGCTACGTTTTGAATTCACAAATATAAAAAAAAGTAATTAATGAATTCAGGAGACGTATAAGTAAAATATATAAGGAATTATGTATTGGGAACATTGGCGTAGCCAGAAATTTTTGATGGGGGGGGGGAATCAAGAAATTTTTTTCAAAAATTTAAGATTATTTTAGGGTATTTATAAATCATTTTGTGTTTTTTTTTTTTTTAGCTAGAGTAAATATTATCTTTTACTTTCTCTTACCCTATGTGAAATATAATTTGTATTAAATATCTAGTCATGACTTGGGTCCCATGGGGGGTTTGAACCCCCAAACCCCCCCCTCGGCTACGCCTATGATTGGGAATATATAAGGAATTAGCTATAATAAAAATATAGTCCCAAAAAATTATAAAAGATATGAGTAGGATGGCAGCCAGGAAAGAAATCAGCCAAAAATTGATTGAATTTTCTGCCTTCCTACTCATATCTTCTAATAGTTCAGCCATCATCTCAATATTATTAAAAATTATAAATATCTTGTATTATTAAATTAATTTCCGATAACAGAGGTATTAATAGGGAGTGAGATGTTATTTTTTGAAGAGATTATTTTATCATAGACTTAAAAAAATGTTTGGCCTCATCAATAAAAACACTCACATGTTTGTTAAAAATTAAAAATGTTTAAAAATCACTTAAATTAAGGAATTTGATCAAGATCTTATTTATTTAAAATATGATCTTATGTTAGGAGGCGAATAGTGAATCAATATGTAGTAGAAAATAATAAAAGGTCGAGCAGCTATGATAATTCTTTATTTGAGAACCCACAGCGACGTTTCGGTCGACTATGCGACCATCTTCATGGCTAGAGTTCAGTCAACAGAAAAACCTCTTAAGTTCTTTGACAGACATTTCATAAAATACATTACGATCTATCATATATAATGCATTCAGCGCCAAAGTCAATATGATGAGAGAGTAATATGATCTTAGTAGGTATCAGTGGCGTAGCGTGCTTATCTCGCTCCCGAGGCACAATATTTTTTTAGCGCCCCCCCCCCCCCCCCAATCGAAAACCATATTATCTTATACAGGGGCGTATATAGAAATTTTTTCGGGGGGTTCGAACTCTAAAATTTTCCTGCTTGCGGTAAATTTTTGCACTGCCGTTAAAATCATTTTACCTTTTTTTTATGAAGGCTAAATTTTGGGTAATTTTTTCCTCTTCCTGCAAAAAAATTTTATTTAATTTGTTTTTTCCCGTCACGCGAAAAATTTTTTTCTCGGACATTAAAATTATTTTTTGTTTTGCGGATCATTTGGCGCCCCTTTGTGAGTAGCGCCCGGGGCATGATGATCCCCCTTGCCCCCCAACCCTCGCTACGCCACTGGTAGGTATTTAGCCCGACATGATTTATTCATAGTTTTCTTTAAGCTTTGTTTACAATCTTACAAAAAAAAAAAAATCTAAATAATTTAACAAGTAAATTTGGCTTTTTAATGATATGTCAATTTCTAACTTTGTAATTTTAAATGGATCATAAATTATTATGTATTATTTTTTTTTCTTTTTTTTTTTTTAATTAATTTATGAATTTTAAACAACACTTAAATTATTTTTAGTTTCTCTTGAGGCATGTTTTTGTCTCCCAAATGTTAGCAAATTAAGAAATAAAAGTAAAAATTGCAGAGAGGGTAGCTAAGGCCTATTGCAACATTTTCAACAAAAAAATTTTGTTAAAAGTTGAAATTAACAATCAATAAAAGTAGATTTGATATGTGAATTTGTGGAGTCTCTTTCGACAACTGAGGTCATTTACCATGGTCATTATTATACCATGTAGTACATGAGATAGATTAACATGGGCAGCGATCCGCCCGATCCCGAGGAATTAGGCACAAGCCGCCATACCAAGTCGGACCCTATTAATGAACTTATTTTAAAAAGAAAAAGAAAAATTTTAAATTTAGAGATATAGCCCTAATATATTTAAAAGTAGTCTGATTATTGATTTGCCACTTGTTATATATATATATAAGCTTATATATAAATAATTAGTATAAAATGAACAGACAAAATTTCATATTTTATTTGGCCATTTATGCAAACTGTATAATAAAGACAGACAGAAACTGATTGCAATTTTAATAATAATGAGATTTTGTTTTCGACAAGATAATACCATTAAATTAATTAAGTGAATAATTATGTTCTCTATTTAAGTGCTTCTAGTTGCATCATTCAATAATTTAAAAAATAAAAGTTTTTATCTTATTTTATACGAGCTTTATTTTTGATTTTAAGGTCGGAAGTGACAAAATCAAAGAAATCTAATCTTATACAAGTTTATAAAAAAAATTGTATACATTTTTGATAAAAAGGTTTAAGGTTCGTCGTTGATTGTCACTGTATAGACACAGATCATTCATTGCAACCGTTTATACACACCTTACCACAAACCCATCCGACATCATGTCGTAGTCATCTATCTGTACTCGGTGAAGTTACTTGAGGTTTGAGTAGTACTTTATGTCCTTTAAATATATTTATTTCTAGTAAAATCTAATTTTATTTCTCTTGAAGGGCTACTGCATAATTTGAATAAAAATGATGGCTTACCAATGAAACTTGGACCGTCGAAACTTCTATTTTTTGAAGGTGGGGTTGTAGGTGCAACAGAAGGACGAGCAGATGATGATGGCGATTCGGTTGTAGCTGGTACCGTGGTAGTGGGTGGAATAGTTGTATTAGTTGGTCCAGTTGTTGTCGTTGGAGTTTCCGTAGGTTTTACAGTAGTGGTTGTAGTGGTCGTGGTTGTTGGTTTTTTGGTGGTAGTAGTAGAGGTAGGTAGCGTTGTGGGAGGTGTAGTAGGTTTGGTTGTAGGACCCTCTGAAGAAGAAGTTGAATTAGGGGTAGTAACTGGTGGATCCTCTTCTATCTTGCTTGAAATGGATTCATGCTCTTCAGGCGGAATTTTAAGTTTAGCATCTATCAAAAGAATTTTTTTATTTAGAGAAAATTGTATAATAATAAGTAAAACATTTTATATTACCATCTTGTGAATTAGCAATTGCCAAAAATAATGAAAAGCACACAAAAAGTGTAATTTGCATTCTAAAATTCATTTTTAATAAATTAGTGCAAATAGTATTAAATATTTAAAAAAACGTTAAAAATCCGGAAGTGTTCTACGCAGCAAGACAGAAAGTTACAAGAGGTAAAAATTCAGAAAGAAATATGAGAGAAATGCAATGGACGGCGATACGTCACATCTGACGTAAACTTAATTTTAATACCAACTAATAATAATAAAAAACATATTAATTATTTCTAACTTAAATTATCTTTATTTTAATCGTATCTTCATTTGCCTTAAAAACTAATTAATAATTAATCGAAATTTATTTTTTAAAAATCAATTATATCTTTTAAAAATGTGATGTTGGCATTATCTAGCATGGTGGAAGTCCGTTAATAAGTTCATGATATCCTTCTTAACTTATTTTTTATATCTATGGAAAAACTTTTTTTTAAGATGGCTTCCAATACTTGATTTAGTATATTAAAAATCAATTTTCATATTTTCCATATTTACAAGTGTATATATATATATATATATATATTTTTTAATTTGTGAAAAATATAAATGTAAACATTCATTTAGAAATATAACCTTAAGAAAAAACAATTTTAAATAAAATACAATGAGTGCCGATGAAAGGGCTATTTTTGCCAAATTGGAAGCATTAAAGGAAATAAGGTGATTTATATTTATTTGATATATGTTGTTAAAAAGTATATTTTATTATTTGTAAATTTTTTTTTATAGAGCCAAAACTTTGCAACTTGAAAAAATGAAAATGAGAATAATTCATGAAGTAGGAACAACCGAACAAGAAGAAAAATGTTTAACAGAATATAAACAAGAAATGGATTTACTTATGCAAGAAAAAATGGCTCATGTAGAAGAATTACGTCAAATTCATGCAGATATTAACGCAGTAGTTATTATTTCCCTACAATTGATATTCATTTTCAATTAACTCCTTTTATATAGAATGCTTTATTCATACAATCAATTCTCTAGGAAAAATAATGTTTTTTTAGATGGAAAGTGTAATTAAACAAGCTGAAGAATCGAGAAATAGGGCTTTGGAAGCTGCCAAAAGAATTCATGAAGATTACAGACCTCTTAAAATGGAAATTGATCGGATGCGAAGGGAATATTTAGGAATTGAAAGACTGCCAGAACTTCATGAAGAGGAAGCAGATCTCATCACTCCAGAGTAAATTAAATTAAAAAACTGTGCCTAGATTATTTTTATTTAAATTAGTTTTTGAAAATTGTGCCGCACTCCATTATGGGGGTTTTTGACTTTTGTTAGAGGGACATTCAATATTAACAATATTATTTTAGAATATAAAAACATCAGCAATTCCAAATTCTTGTATCAATCTTCGCTTATGTAGTGAGTTAAAAGGATTATTGACTTTTTTCCTTTTAATCAGGTCTCCGGATGATCACCCCGTCACCCTCTTCGCTCAGCAAGTGTCAGACTTTGCTTTATGCTGTCAAAAAATGGCAAATCAATCAGAAAACTTCTCCCTTCAAAAAAAAAAAAAAAAAATTCTTACAGCCTTGGCTGTAGACTAGTAAATTTCACAACACTTTATATACCGTAAAACTTTCTTCATTGATTTCCTGATTTCCAAGATAGTTTGTTGTCTTGAAGACTTGACTTTAACATATTTTTATTTGCAAATTGGAAATTATCGCACCCGTCATCATCAATATATTAGGCTTAAAAATATTGTACAATTAAAATTATTAATTAATTTTGAGGTGTAAGTTGTGGCTGTTGATATTTACTAAAGGATGTATTTAAGCAGAGGGAGAAATGCAAGAAAAAAATCTGGTGTGACTGGCGCACAGCACACAACTTTCTCATACCTTCGGTAATCGAAAGTTGTTTACTGTGCTTGTCACACCAGATTTTTTGTGTTGAGATATATTTAGTTCCCGACTGTACGGATCATTTGAATTTAAATGTAAAATTTATAAGTATGGGAAAATATTTATATATTTTGTTACCTACCATGGCAACCATTTCTCCTATCTTCTCTATGAAGTACAAGAGTAAAGTGGTCTTCAGAAGATTTCAAAGGCAAAATGAGAATATACATTTTAAAGAGCATCTAAAAAATAATTGATTTTTGAATTTTAAAAAAATCGTTGGAGCGAATTTTGAGAAAATCGAAAAAAACTGAAAAAGTACATCAGTAAAGTGCTAGTTCTCTTTGGCCGATTTTGTTTAAAAGCTTATTTTCACGCTCCCGGTAGGTGTTTAACTTATATATAAAATTTCAACCTCGTAGCTTAATTCCTTCATGCTTAAAATTGAACACACACAGACAGACAGACCATGTTTCGAAACCCACTTTTTAGGATTCAGGGGACCTCAAAACGTGAAGATCCATCAAAATATATATTACATATATACATAGGTAAGAGAAAGTAAAAAGTGAGTTACATAAAGGTACCACGAGAGTTCATCTAAAATCAGGATTTCCAGCGAAATCTACTAGTTAGCTAGATAAAAATGAATATTTGAGCAGTTATAAAAAATAATATTTATGAACATATAATATAAATTGATTATAATAAAAGAAATAATCAAGGCATTCATTTTTCATAATTTTTCATAATAACAAATAATTTTACTTTCTCTTACCTATGTATATATGTAATATATATATAGAGAGAAAGTATTGGATTCATGTCAAAAATTCGATGTCGAGATTTTGATGGATCTTCACGTTTTGAGGTCCCCTGAATCCAAAAAAGTGGTTTTCGCGACATGGTCTGTCTGTGTGTGTGTCTGGGTGTGTCTGTGTTCAATTTTAAGCATGAAGGAATTGAGCTATGAGGCTGAAATTTTATATTTAAGTTAAACATCCCCCGGGACCGGAAAATAAGCTTTTAATCAAAATCGGCCAAAGATTACTAGTACTTTACTGATGTACTTTTTCAGTTTTTTTCGATTTTCTCAAAATTTGCTCCAACGATTTTTTTAAAATTCAAAAATCAATTATTTTTTAGATGCTCTTTAAAATGTATATTCTCATTTTGCCTTTGAAATCTTCTGAAGACCACTTTACTCTTGTATTTCATAGGGAAGATAAGAGAAATGGTTGCCATGGTAACAAAATATAAATATTTTCCCATACTTATAAATTTTACATCTGAATTCAAATGTTCCGTACTGTCGGGAACTAAATATATGTCGACACAAAAAATCTGGTGTGACAAGCACAGTACACAACTTTCGATTACCGAAGGTAAGAGAAAGTTGTGTGCTGTGCGCCAGTCACACCAGATTTTTTACTTTCTCTTACCTATGTATATATGTAATATATATATAGAGAGAAAGTATTGGATTCATGTCAAAAATTCGATGTCGAGATTTTGATGGATCTTCACGATTTGAGGTCCCCTGAATCCAAAAAAGTGGTTTTCGCGACATGGTCTGTCTGTGTGTGTGTGGGTGGGTGGGTGGGTGTGTCTGTGTTCAATTTTAAGCATGAAGGAATTGAGCTATGAGGTTGAAATTTTATATTTAAGTTAAACACCCCCGGGACCGGAAAAATAAGCTTTTAATCAAAATCGGCCAAAGATTACTAGTACTTTACTGATGTACTTTTTCAGTTTTTTTCGATTTTCTCAAAATTTGCTCCAACGATTTTTTTTTAAATTCAAAAATCAATTATTTTTTAGATGCTCTTTAAAATGTATATTCTCATTTTGCAATTGAAATCTTCTGAAGACCACTTTACTCTTGTATTTCATAGGGAAGATAGGAGAAATGGTTGCCATGGTAACAAAATATAAATATTTTTCCACACTTATAAATTTTACATCTGAATTCAAATGTTCCGTACTGTCGGGAACTAAATATATGTCGACACAAAAAATCTGGTGTGACAAGCACAGAACACAACTTTCGATTACCGAAGGTAAGAGAAAGTTGTGTACTGTGCGCCAGTCACACCAGATTTTTATATTTGCATTGCTATAACAACAATTTTTTGCAGCTACTTCGAGAAACATTTTAAAACTGAATGGAGACCTGAATTGCGGGAGGAGCCAGCAGGTTTGTCTGGCCTTGGAATGGCTGCACATCCTGCAAGTGCTTCAGCATTTTTGGCTCCTGCACAACCACCAATTCAATTAGTGGCTAGTGCAGCAAAACCAGAGCAACGTCCACTACCGCCTGCTCCTGGACCTGCACCCACTTTTAGGTAATAAAAATTCAACGGTATATAGAATAAAACTGATTGATCAATGTTTGTGTAGCACCTAAAACCGAAAGTTGGGTGCTGTCGACCATCACACCAGATTTTTAAAATAGAGACTTGGTTAAATAGTAAAATATGTTGATTAATATTTTTTTATTAATTTTTCTAGACAACAACCACCTCCAATGAAGTCCTGCCTCTCATGTCATCAGCAAATTCACCGGAATGCTCCAATATGCCCTCTCTGCAAAGCAAAATCACGAAGTCGTAATCCGAAAAAACCAAAAAAGAAAGACTAAGATAAGTTTAACATTTAACCAAACTAGATTAAAGGCAAATAGCCATTTGAATTCCAAATTAATTATAGAACTCAAACAGGAATACTATATAAAACTCCTCATAAGTAATATGTTTAGGGTATTGCATCATTTTTTGCTGTTTTAAAAATTCATAAATATCAAATTTTAAATTAAATTTTTGAAGATCTAAAAAGTAAAATAAGCCAATATCTCAATTCATTCAATAATCTAAATTAATTATCCAATAAGGGAAAAACATTTTTTATTTTACAAATTTTGTATGTTTATTTTGCTGGTAGGCAAGTCCCCTCCCCTGTCTCTCGGGAGTTGAATTTCCGCTTATCTCAGGTATCGGTGTGGTTTGAAACATGGTGGTTGAGCCCATGTTTTCGTTTGACCCATGTAAAATAAACATACTCACAAAATTTTTTAAATATACCTCTGGCCATTCAAGTCCGAATCGAGGCATTTTCAATTAAATTATTCTCGAAAACGCCCGTGGGCCTGGCAAAAAGAATGGGCAACAGCTACCAAGATCAATAGTGTTAAGCAAAGAAGTGCTGAAAATAGGGATAGGTGGCCCCCAAAGGCAATTGTTGAACGTCCGCCGGAAGCCATCGATAAAATTGTATTTAAATAATATAAATGAAATAAAAAGACTTGTTTGCCCGAATTATTTCATTTTCCCGTGTCAACATTTCGGGGACTAAACTAAAGTTGTTAGATTCCTGCTTATCCAACAACTGAAGGAGGCAGTGCTAAGAATTTTTTAACACATTTGTCCTGAAGATAGGTGAAAATAAAATAATTCTAGCCGAAAACAAGTCTTTTATTTCATCTTCTATCAGTATTAAGGCCTCCTTCGCATTGTCTTTTATATTTGGACTTCTACCTAATATAAATTTAATAAATTTGTAAAGTCAAATGGCCTCAGCAGCCGAAATGATTTTAAAAAAAGTCTCGAAAAGTTTTTTATTTCAAATTATTCTAAAATATTTATAATTAAAAGAATACAAGGCTCAAATTATTGCTCAATATGGTCTACATAAAGTAAAGCCAATTAAAAAAAAAAAAAAATTAAATTTTCTGCTATGCAATCACCAAGCTACCTTGGTATAGTCGCACCAGCAAAGACCTTTAAGTTCTAAGTTTTGGTACTTCTGGGACAACGATGATAGGCTAATATACATTTATTTATATTAATTTTTTTACCTGTTAATGATAAATAAGTACCTTACTTACAGCCCCGATCCTATTAGACTTTCACTTAACTAGCATTTAGGATCAAAGACTGGACCGAATTTTCCCACCGTTTCCCACTCAAACTTTCTTTGAAACTAAGACGTCGACAGATATAAATAAATTTGCACTTATTAAAATAAAAATATGTAAATTAAAAAAAAAACATATTTGGAGGAATTATATATGATTAATAATCTTAAAAACGATGTTACTCCTGTATATAATATACAGGGTTATTACAAATTATTGAAGCGATTTCACAGCTCTACAATAACTTTATTAATTGACATATTTTCACTAGGGCTCTGCAAAATAATCATTAATCGATTATTTTCTTAAGAAATGATCGATTATAAAAAATATTAATCGATAATTTCGATTACTTTCGGGAAATATGCGTTTGAAAAGATGAGATGAAACTCGTATACTAAAAAAAAGGTCAAATGATTTTCACGAGAGAGAAAAATGGATATTTTACTAGAGAAAAAAAGGTATAACCGATTAATTTTTCGCCTGGTCCAATAATCGATTAATCGTAATAATCTATTAATTTTCATAATGATAATTGATTATTTTTTTCCATAATCGAACACCCCCAATTGTCACAGGGCTTTGCAAACATATAGAAAAACTCCAAAAGTTTTTTTGGCATTTACAAATGTTCGATATGTGCCCCCATATGGGTACATCAAGCCGTTAATCAAGTTCGTCCCAGAATTTGTAGTTTTTTTTTTTTTTTTTTAGGCCGTCAAACTGATAATCAAGTTCGGCGCAGCATGTTAATGTGTTCAAAAGCACTAATGATGCGAACCCGCAGTTCAGGCCCGTTCCATGGTATATGAAAGATTCTGTATTTACATCTCCTCTACCAAGAAACTTGCCAGAACCGCGAGCTCGCATCAACAGTGGTTTTGAACACATATATAGGGACATGCGGCGCCGAGTGTGGAACGAACTTGATTATCGGCTTGATGTCAGTAGACACTAGGACACTTATCAAACATTTGTAAATGCCAAAAAAAAAAAACTTTTTGAGTTTTCCTGTGTGTGCAGTGCCCTGTGACAATATGTCAAATAAAGTTATTGAGGGGCTGAGAAATCGCTTCAATCATTTGTAATTGTAATCATTTGTAATAATGTAATGTAAACCCTCTAATTTCTAAAAAAAATTATTTGTAGTTTTATTCAGTTATATGCGCTATTTGACGGCCTAAAAACAAAACTACAAATATTTTTTTTTTTTAGAAATTCAATATATATGATTATTCTGGTTCTGGAAAAGAAACCTATTTCTACTTATAGACAGAAAACTAACAATTTTTATATTTTTATAATTTAAATATTATAATACTGAACACAAAAACATTTATAATATTTGCCAAATTTAGTATAAAAAATTTGACAAATGATATGAAATTTTTGATCAATAATTTATTATTAAATAATATATTTATATTTTGAATATTTTTTATAATCATTTTTATTTAATTTATTTATGCTCTATGGCTGCTCTACTTATCAGTTTTTGTAATGAATGAATCTTTTTTTTCAACAAAACTTTTTTATTTTAATTGTTAAATTTAATAAAAGCAAAATTTAATTGATTTCTATTTTTATATATATAAATTGTAAAATCAAATTTTACAATTATAAATTTATGCCCATTTGCACCAAAACATCTTGGACCTTAAGCTTGCCTTGACCTAAAAAGCGAAATGTGGCATTTTACCTATTCAGCTATTGTTATATATTTATTTGAAATAAATATATCTTATTGTTATTAACTTTGCCCATCAACCGTAGGTTGGACAGGTAAAGTTAATGTAATCGTAAAAAAAATCGAAATTTTTCTGAAGCTGCCAAAATGCGTTTTGAGGTCCTCTGAATCCATTTAAGAAGTTTTTGGAATGATGTCTGTGTGTGTGTGTGTGTGTGTGTCTGTGGTAATTTTTTTCGTCAACGAAATCTCAAAAACTATTCACCCAATTGTTTTGAAATTTTGCACACATAAACTAGAGGTAAAGCTTAAGAACTGAAAAGCTTTTGGTAAACATTGGACCATTAGGGGGGCTCTAGGGGGGGGGGGGGGGGGGACAAAAATTTTTTTCTTACATAACCTATAATTTTTTTTATATATTCAGAAACTAGACTTCCTCCCGAGTAAAATGAATAATGAAATGATAATAATGAAAATAATAAAAAATGATATATAATATCGATTGAAGCTGATGAGTGATGCCGAGAGAAATTGTAGACCGAAATCTCCTCAACCAACGCTGACTTTTCGGCAAGGGTGTAGGAAGGGAAAAACAAAATGAAAAAAATTTTTTATTTTCCCCAATGAGTCTATTTCCTGATATTTCGAAGGCACATAGGCTCTTCTTCTTCAGAGGAAGCTGAAAACAATACAATGTTAACAAAAAAGTATTCTTAATAATAATATATATATAATATCTATAACATCGGACCATTAGGGGGGCTCTAGGGGGGGGGGGGGGGGACAAAAATTTTTGCAAATATTTTTATCTTGAATAGTGGATGGGCAAAGTTGTGCGCTCGGCTTAGTCCGACCCTTTATTATTTAGGCGACACAGGCAGAAATAGAGGATATTAAGACCCGATTTCCTGATATCAAATTCAATTGTAAGATGTAAGATGAGCTTAAGATCTTAGATATGTTGATGTAAATGGGCATTAGTGAATATTAAAAAAAATAATTGAAACTTTTATAAAAATTTCATATTTATTTGACAACTTTAATTTAAATTTTGACTCCTTGATACAAGTAAATAAATTTGTTGGGCGTTAGTTGATTTAATTAATCAACTGATTAAATTAAATTATCAGTTTAATACAAATTGTTCGTTTTATAAATCAAAGACATTTTAAGTGATAAATGAATCTCATTTTATTCATTTATTAATATAATTACAGTCTTAAAAAAATGAGTTTTGATATTTTAATCCTAGTATTATACTTATTCTAATAGTATTATATATTCATCTAAATAAATTATATATATCCATATACATAATATATATAAAAGCTTTTTTGAATAAATTTTGATGTCATGTGTGCAAATAATAAAGAATATACAAAAATTTATTGCATTTTTAATGCTATTTTAATTTTAGTAAATTATAAATTAAAATTATCTTTTATATGAACAAATATAAAAATAAGTATTTAAATATTCAGTTAACAAAAAAATGTCATGAGAACAAAGTCTAGTTGAGTATTTTGTAATTACATAAAAAAAAAAAACAATTTCTAATAGTAAAATGGGAAAATTATGTTAAATTAAACAAGTGGATAACTTGCACAGGATGCAATACCGCAATGATTCTCTTTGTTCCTGGCCATTTTGATATAGCCCTTATCGCCCCACTTGGTGCCCCATGAATTTTTAACAAGCCAGTAATCTTGTCCATTGTCGCTGCCATAACCAACGAGAAGCACACCATGATCTAGTTGAGTTGGTGAGCATTCGGGTTCAAAATAAATTCCTTGGGAATAAAATTGGAATGATTCATGACTAGCATCAATTGCAACACTAATTGGACCCACAGTAGCCACTGCTTGTTTAAGACGATGTTCATTGCCCTGTGGAATATCAACGAAACCAGCATCTGTTGCTCCAGATTCACGGGGATTGTATCTGCATTGGTCATCCTCGGCTTCATAGGGATATGATTTTTCAGTATCAATACCACGGTTGTCTTTTATATACTGTAAATTAAAAAAAATACAATTAGTGACATGAAATTATTACGAATTTTAGATATTTTTACTAAATAAAGTGAATAAGAAGAACCTCCCCGAGTAACAAACAATCATGTGAAAAAGGATGAAGCAAATTAAAAAAAAAGGGAAGAAAAGGCTAACTAAATATAGTCGAAAAATAAAAAAAATCCTTTTCGATTAAAGGAATTTGTTAGTTAAAAAAAAATTCGTGTTTGACTTTAAACCAATAAAAACTAATATGCTGTACCAGACTTTCCTGGTCGCTTCTGAGACAAAATCGTTATCTTTATCGTTGAATTAGTTAAAAGGAAGGAAATAAATCTTATTCTATTAACCGAACAATGTAACGTTTATTTGTTTGTAAGCATATCAATTCTCGAAAACGGCTTTAACGATTTTTTAAAAATTTCATTTATATACTTTTTCCGGTACCAATATGAAATTGCACTAGGACCCATCTTTGAGAAAATTCGGGCCCTAGTACTTTACTGATGAACTTTTTTAGTTTTATTCACTTATTTCGAAATTCCTTTTAAATAAGGATAACAGATGGCAGCCAGGAAAAATCAAATCAAATAAATAAAACAAGATCAATTTTTATCAGATTTTTCTTTATTTGTTCATCGACGTTTCGGACGTCAGTCAAGTCCTTCTTCAGGACAATCAATCGTCAAACAAATACAGATAAAGGTATTTCTAATTCAATTTTCGTTAGAAATACCTCCATCTGTATTTGTTTGACGTGGCTGGCGTCCGAAACGTCGACAATCAAATAAAGAAAAATCTGATAAAAATTGATCTTGTTTTATTTGATTTGATTTTTCCTGGCTGCCACCCGTTATCCTTAATAAGTTAAACAGTCATATTCTTCCCTTTAAATTTTAAATATTTCTTATTTGCGCTATAGAAAACAAATTACTTTAGGTCTCGTCTTTGGAAGACTTCGAGTACTAATACTTTACTGATGTACTTACTTTTTTAGGTTTTTAAATTTAGAAAAAAAAACACCGAGCTCTAGTTCGGTCATCCCGGAACTTATTAAACAATAAGATTATTAGAAAAAAAGATAACGTATGAGTCATCCTAAATTTCACGTACTAATGATTAGGATTCTCGGAAATCAAAAAAAAAAAGGAAACAAGTAAAAAATTTTCATGTTTCTCTTATAATTGGATTAAATTAGATATGACATGTGAAACGAATATATTTATATATTTGTCAAATGGATTTCCGGTCAAGTTCCTATACAAGATTACTCAAAAAATTGCGAATTTTATGATTAAATCCCGAAGCTAATAGAGATTATTTAATACCTGGAAGGCATTGTCCATCATTCCTCCGTTGCATCCTTGGTTGCCATATTTTCCAGAGCAATCGATAAGATTTTGTTCACTCAATGAGATCAATTTGCCAGATTTGCGGAAATGTTGTCCTTCAAGTGCACCAGTAGCGCTAAATGACCAACATGATCCACAATGACCTTGATTTTTCACTGGCGTTACAGCTCCTTCTTTAACCCAATCAACTTCTTTGGGTACTTCCACATTTGCTGGTCCAAGGAAGATAGGAATATGTTCCTTTTCTTTTTGGAATAGAAGACTTGTGCTTGCTGTCCGATTAAATCCATTTACGGCTTTGGCAAACTCGTGATGCAGCTAAACAATAATACATTTTATCAAAGTTCAAAGTTTATATAAATATTATTATTAATCAATCTATTATGTAAACAAAATTTTTAGAACCATTAATATTATCTAAACTAAATTTAAAACATAAAAAAAATTATACATACCATATCAGCATATTGATTAACTTTTAATTTATAAGACACGAGCCCCAATTCGAATTTTGCATTGTGCTTGGCTATTTTGTGTCTGTTATCCATAAAAATCTTCAAACGGAATCTTTCTTCCATATCACTTGCATATTTCTTGTTATGTTCAATCTAAAAAACAAAAAATTAACTTTAACTTTGTCTTTTCTTAAATGATATAATTACGAAAGCTTTAATTCTTTATCTAGCAATTTATAACTAAGTTTTTTATAAAGGTTGAGATAAAAATTTCATATTTATATATATGAAATATAATTTTCGAAGTTTTATTTCTCAAGATTTACTTTAACTTTCAATTGAAGAAGAAATGTGCATGATGTGCGACCAGTCATACCAGATTTTTAGAATTTTATCTTTACTAGATTTTAAATATTTTTCATAAATGTGACCGTCCACATGAAAAGGTACCAAATCTTCACTAGGCTAAATTTTCAGGAATTTACTAAAAAAGTTCAAAAAAATAGATTTTTTTTTTATTACTGATTCCGATTCTATAGTTCATCATTTTATATGATGAAATAATCGATTCATCAGAATCGATGTATTTTATATAATGGTTTCTATCTAGTGAAGTTCTGGTACCTTTTGTGATTAATCGTGATTTTAATGAAAGTTAAGCTATAAACTTCTAAAATTCTGCTGAAAAAAAACATGGCTATTGCATACGGTAATTGGCAAAAAATAATTTTTTTTTAACAAATTTAAAAAATTCATATCGTCCAAACAAAAAATTCTAAAAAAACCGGCTTGCTCAGGAGGATGAGTTCTTATACAGAAATCATAAATCTCAATTTTGACCGCGATGAAAATTTGGTACCTTTACATGTGGACGGCCACAAATAATCTGTTTTTTAAATGAAGAATTAGCCAAGTTAATTTATAATTAAAAAGTAGTCTCAACTATTTTTCTTGCAAACTAAACAGTATTTGTAAATAATTTATATAAACCAAAATATTTCTTATCATATGCCAGAGCAGATCCTAAATATGCAATAAAATAATTTCTCAATTTATCTCTACGTTTCGTAATATTATTAAAACTTTTAATTAGCTCAGCCAGCATTCCTATGTTTATATTAATTTAAAAATGAAGCAAGAATAAAAACTTAAATATCATTCCCAGTCCCACATTAACGCTGCTTTTATTTTTACTTTTATATATAGACCTATATATATATATAGAAGTATTGTTATCGTGGTGTCAAAACTTCGAGATTTTAATGGAAACGCATGTTTTGAGGCTACGTGAATAAAAAAAAAAAAAAATGGTCTGAGTGAGTGATCATAAAAATCATAAGGAAAGTAATTACAAGGTTGAAATTTTATATTTAAGTTAGAAATCCTCATGAACGCAACACGAGGTTTTTAATAATATCGGCCAAAAAGTACTAGTAGTTTATTGATGTACTTTTTTTTCGAGATTATGTTCAAAGCTTTTGGACAAAATCGGCTAAAAAGTACTAGTAGTTTCCTAACGTACTTTTTTTTCAATTTTCTCAAAAAGGGCTTGAACGATTTTGATTAAAATTAATAATTCACTTATTTTTAGATGCACTTAAAATATATATTTTCATATATCCCCCAATATTGTTTGAAGCACACTATATGCACCCACCTAACCAACCTCATTTTTAAATACACCCCCACATACACAAAAATATTTTTAAATACCGGATATAGCCCCGAGGGGCCCGAAAGCCAAATTTTTATTACATTTTTTTTTAATTCAAATTTTTCCGTTTTCACCTGAGCCCCGAGGGGCACCGAATATTCGGCTTCGGCCAAAAAGTAGCCGAAACCTGAGTCTGAAAAGATGGGATGAGACTCGCATGCCAAAAAAAAGGTCAAATGATTTGCAAAAGCGGAAAAAATTTAGTCTCCCAAAAAAAGGTTAAAATGATTTTCACTGAAGGGAAAAAAATATTTTCCGCAAGGCGGAAAAAATTTGAAAAAAAAAAAGGTAAAATGATATGAATTTTTTATAGGAAATAAAAGTTTCGGTTTAGGTCGAAACTAAGATTGAGGCCGAAATTCGGTTTCGGCTGAAAATCTTGTTCCAGTCGGACCCTTAAACCTTAAACCTTATATAAAATAATTTGTAGATTTTCTTTGTTAATTTTATCAAGATGTGTTTTTCTATTATGATGAATAGTTAGAAGATATGTGTATACCAATACAATTGATTATATATGAATGACATCACTCTTTTGTTTGAATAGGAATTATTACCTTGAATGTATTCCATTCTTCTTTAATGAGATCAAACATAGAAATTGCATGAGCTGCAGCTAGGAATCCCAATAACACAAAAACAGAACGCATTTTTATGTCCTTCTTTCTATCTAAAAAAAAAATTAAATTCATATTAATTAATGAGATGTTTATAGATTCTTTTATAGATAAAAACATTATATAAACAAGGAAGAGATTAAAAGTTAATATTTAATACTAGTTAGGATGTTATTCTGTTGCAAAATATTTAAATTAAAAAAAAAAATTCGAAACAACTCTAGCAATATTGAAAATTTAAAGAAGTTTTCTTGTTTGATTGATGTAAAAAATAAATGGTAAATAGTAAAAACTATTTTTTAACCATTTATCTTTTATTCCTTATATCAAATCAAATAAGAAAATTTCTTTATATATTCTATATTCAAATTCAACTGTTTCTCTTATCTTATAAAGTTTTTAATTCTTAAGTCATTATGTATGAATTAGAAGGTTTTAGATATATATATATATATATATATACATATAAAAGCAATGAATTTTTCTTTTGCATTCTTTATAACTACTAGAGCAATTATAATAAAAGTAATTAAAGTTTAAATAATTTTAAAAAAATCTTAGCTTCATTAAGAGAGAAGGTTGAGCAAAGACACACAAAAAAAAAATTCGACGCAATATTAAAGCTCACATGAAATTTAAAAAAAAAAAAAAACTATATAAATGCTTGAAAAAAAATTCAATATAGGGAAAATATTGACTTACTTTTATATTCCAATCTTCAAACTTCTATTAAATTAAATGAGGATTAAAAAAAATAATATAAGAGAGTTGAACAAAAGAAGGATAACTCACTACAACCTAATTATTCAATGACAAAAACTGAACAACATAGATTTATCCTTTGTGCTCTCATATTTATATCAGCTGACATAGTATAACCAACTTAGTCATATTTAACTCAAAAAAAAAATTACATACAATTTTTTTTTTTAATTAATAAATTTTTTTTTAATTATTAATAAAATTAGAAGTAAAAATAATATTAATCAAAAAATAAAATAATTGTTAAAAAATATTTTAATAAAGAAAGTTGGCTAAATTTGCAAGTCTCATTCTTTTGGCTCGAGTTTTGAAATTAATTATATATTTTCTTTGTTTATCATCATATAATTTAAATAGGCCCTTAAAATTAATTAAATTAGAGGATTTAGAAAAAAATAATTTACTAGCATACTATTAATTTTGGGTTTTTATATATTTCTAAAACATTTTAAGCTGAAAATATCATTAGAAAATGACTATCGTTCTTCGTTCTTTTTTGCCATAGTTTGATAGACTCATATTATGAACTAGTTCAGCTACTTCCATGAACTGAATAATTTTGACTAATTTGATTTAGTTTTTTATTCAAAATACCTGAAAGGTATTAATATTTAAAATGTCAACTTCAGAACAAAATATCGCAGAAAATGCAAAAATTCGTCAAGCAATGCGAAGAGAATACATTCGTCAAATATATGATCCTTATAGAAATATGACAGGAGAAGGAGGACATATTGTGAGTATTTTTGGTTATCATATAATCGTAAATATTTTTAAAATTAAAAAAAAATATAAATTAATTTTATGTAAGTGAAGAAATATATTTACATTATTCTTTCTAAGACTTCTTCAAACAAATATTTGACTAATTAATTAATTAGGAGAAAATAATTTTGCCAATATTTTCAATCTACTCACACATTTTAAATTTTCAAAATGGAAATATAATAATTAAGGAGAAATATGATAATTATTATTCAACAAATAAATTTTGAAAACTTAATGAATTGTGAACTCTTAATATAAAAAGAATTTTAATAAATTTAAATCTAATTATGTTTAGTAGAAGGGGTAGGTCGATTCGGTCCAATAAAAACATATAAAAAATAATTTTATATATTTTTTATTTTTTATATGTTTTTATTGGACTGAATCGACCTACCCCTTCTACTAATTACCAAGACAGTCCTGGCGAGTTTTCACTAATTATGTTTTAATAAATCAAACCAATCACTTGCCAACTATCGTTAATTAAAAAAAACTATATTATCATATCATTTATTTATCAATATTTAATAAAATAGATTATTAGTGTGAGGCAGATGACTGAGTAGATCTTGTAGTAAGGAATAAAGAAAGAGCGAATGCAGTTATTTTTATTTCGTTTATTGACACTTCAAGCCGACTTTTCGGTCAGATTTGCGACCATCGTCAAAACTCAGGAATGTAGTGGGTCATATAACTCCTCAAAAAGTCAAACTTTTGAGGAGTTTTATTGACCCACTTCAGTCTTGACGATGGTCGCAAATCTGACCGAAACGTCGGCTTGAAGTGCCTAACAAACGAAATAAAAATAGCTGCATTCGCTTTCCTTATTCCTTGCTATAAGATAGATTATAAAGACTGAACATAGATAATAATCACATTAATCTCTTTATAAAGTTTGATTCAGGTATTCAACGTTTCATGACAGCTCGTATTTGCTCTTATCACACCTTCAAACAATCTCCACAATCGGCGATTTTCGCTTTGGGATTTCTAGTTTTTCCTTTAATCGGTTATGGTTATCTCTTAAAATCCAGTCGGGTGAGTCAACATCACATGCTAGTCTTATCAATAAATTATTTATTTATTCAAATCACGAGACCACGAGATTTCCTTTGTTTTAGGAGAAACAAGAGGAGAAATATCGAACTGGACAAGTTGCCTATAAAGATAGAAAAAATAAATTCATATAAAAATTTAATATTTATTTTTAGATTTAAAATTTGGATTAGTTGTTATATTTTACAAAACTCTTTATTATAACAATTATATTAGAGTGAATTGTATATTCTAATAATTTTGCGTTATATAATAAATAATATATATAGTCAAACATATATTTTATATCCTCCTTTATTTCCTTTAATTAATTATAATATTTTTATGTTATTTTAATAACACTACTCAGCATTTTAAATTTTTATGTGAAAATCAGAATCATAAAAAAACAAAAATTTAAAATATATTTTTAATATTAAGTCGACTAAAAAATTTCATTGTTTGTAAGGGGAATCAAATTTTTTAAGGACTGTCGGCCAAAAATGAATAATTTTTACGCATTATAAAAAATGAATTTGTGGAATGCTCAGCTATTGTGTCATATTGGTGGGTAAAATTAACGATTTGCAAAACATCTGTTGAGGATGATTCCATGTCACTAGGATCGAAATATCTACAAATAAACGGATAATAAGAAAAATTATTCATTTTTGGCAGTCGGTCCTTAAAATATTTCATTTTTGATGAATGGCCAAAAAATAATAAATTATGACAAAGTTTATCGATTCGATCAGCAAACAACTTTCTCTTACCTTAGGTAATTGAAAGTTGTGCTCTGTGCTTGTCACACTATATTTTTTTGTGTCGACATATATTTAGTTTCCGACAGTATGACGGTACATTCGGGAGATGTAACATTTTTAAGTATGGAAAAATATTTATATTTTGTTACCATAGCAACTCTTTTCTACTATCTTTCCTATGAAGTATAAAGAGGAAAGTGATCTTCAGAAGATTTCAATGGCAAAATGAGTATATAAATTTTAAAGAGCATCTAAAAAATAATTGATTTTTGATCAAAATGGTTGGAGCGAATTTTAAGAAAAGGTGCATCAGTAAAGTACTAGTACTGTTTGGTTGATTTTATTCAAAACCTTCATTTTACGTCTCAGGGTGGTGCCTAACTTAAATATAAAATTTCAGTCTCCTAACTCTTTTCGTTCTTGAGATTATTTTGTTAATGACAGACAGACACACACACACACACAGACAGACCATGTCGCGAAAACCACGTTTTTGGATTCAGGGGACCTCGAAATGTATAGGCCTATATATCCATAAAAATCTCGACATCGAATTTTTGACATGAATTCAATACTTTCTCTCTATATATTAACATATATAGGTAAGAGAAAGTAAAAAGATCCTTTTCTTGATAATCAACAATGTTTGTTAATCAAATTTTTTTCATATTTTTATCGACAGTACAGTGAGAGCCAAAATTAAGCATCAATGAGTGGCCCTTGAAACGTTTACTTCAACGGATTATTCCATTATTTTTCTAAAAGAAGATAGAATTCTTTAATGGAATATTTCCACGGATTGGACCACGCTAATTTTCATTAAAACTTTTTCTTATTAAAATAAAAACAATGAAATAATCACATGTAAACTTAATTTTGGCATTCAAGCTACCACATATAACCTGCGAAGATGGCACAATAAGATTTCGCCGAAACGTCTCGATTGGGAATTGGTGTTTTATTGGTTTAAACCGCCTTGGCTGCATCCTCGCAACTCTATTTGGTTGAGGTTTGTTATATATATATATATATATATAAATTATTTGATTTTTTTTTTCCTTTTTTTTAAGATTGATTTCGAAATACCGTATAAAAAAAATGAT
The DNA here is from genome assembly GCA_023213315.1 of Euborellia annulipes. Classification (NCBI taxonomy): domain Eukaryota; kingdom Metazoa; phylum Arthropoda; class Insecta; order Dermaptera; family Anisolabididae; genus Euborellia; species Euborellia annulipes. The sequence goes on from JAKCPI010027497.1 coordinate 78,017, forward strand.
ATCGAATTATATACATAAACCTTTTAATAATCTTACTCATATCATTGTTTATAAAAATTTAGTTTAATTGAATATAACAGATTCTTTTTTGCCACTGCACAAACAAACCTTTCTTTCATAATAACAAAATTACTGTTAGGCAACAAAATAAGATAGTAACACAAATTAAACAGGGATATAATGTTTCATTTACTAGTATCTTTAAATATTATTTATTTAAACTATCACTGATAAACTAATTTTATTTAAACGTTGTATTTATATTTTCTTTTGATAGTGGTAAAAAGATCATCAAAGAGTCACAAAAATTACTCTGAGAGACCGTATTATTAATATATTATATTGATTGACTCCTGGACTAATATAGAAGGAGGAAGGAATAAATGAAACTAGCTTTTTTTACTTTCTCTTACCTATATATGTTAATATATAGAGAGAAAATATTGGATTCATGTCAAAAATTCGATGTCGATTTTGATAGATATACATGTTTTGAGGTTCTCCTGAATCCAAAAAAGTGGTTTTCTCAACATGCTCTTGTCTGTCTGTGTTCAATTTAAAGCAAGAAGGAATTGAGCTACGAGGCTGAAATTTTATAGTTAGTTAGACTTCTCCCTCGAGCGTCGGCTTTTAAACAAAATTGCTCTAAAAATACTAGTACTTTACTGATGCACTTTTTCAGTTTTTTTTTTTTGATTTTCTCAAATTTTGCTCTAACGATTTTGATTAAAATTCAAAAATCAATTATATTTTAGTTGTATATTCTCATTTTGCTCTCGAATTTAAACCTTTCCCTTTTTTTAGGAAAAAGGGGGGAAGTGAAAAAAAAATAAATTTTTTTCTTTTTTATTTTTTTTCTTTTTTTTTTTTTCCGGGTGGTTGTGGTGGGGGGGGGGGGGGCCTTTTTTTTTTCCCTTGGGGGGGGGGTTCCCCCCCCAAAAAATTTTTTTTTTTTTTTTAGGGGGGAAAAAAGGATTCAGATGCAGAAAGACTAAGACAAAATGAATTATTTAATTAAGAAGTGGTGGCTGTGATGATATATAAATTATTTATTTTATATTTCCGATTAAAGGCATTTTGGGATTTTAGAAATATGCATTTATATAGATTCAAAAATAAAATCTGTTACTTATCTAAATTAAAATTATTATAATTTCATATACATTTTTGAGATACAACCTTTTTTTTAAATTTCTTTAAGCATCTGAAGCCATTTAAACCACATCCCTTGATTTGTATCCATTTCTTTTGGAATAAATTTCTCGCCTGGGACGGAATGCGAACCTTGACCTTTGACACCAGAAATCTTTTTGCGTTACAATAGTAGTTATTATCTCTCTTATTTATTTTTCATCTTTGTATTATTACCCTCATTTTTTCTTTATGCCCTTTGTACTTATTTGTATAGGCAAAAAGCAAATTCTCTATTACTTAATGGTTTTTGTTAAAAGTTCTATAGAAGTTTCTTGTAAAAGTTTTGTCATCTATAGTATTAGAATAAACCAATATTTGAACAATACATAGCGTAATGGACAAAATGTTTCAATAAAATCAAAGTCCTTATTCATTGAAGCAATGAGCCTTATCAAACATAATATTGTTCAATATATTTTTTTTAAAGGTCTTTTTATCGGACCCTTTCTAAAGTACGAACTAGTTAACTTATTTACCTAATTAACCTATTACGAATTAGATGATTTTTAAGTAACGGAGGCCATTTAGACCCCCGTCCCTTTTTATTTTAATTGATTGGTATCCAATTTAATTGAAATAAATTTTGTCGCTTGGGACGGAATGCGAGATATTAAGTCTCCCCCATGCGTTTTCTACTTGTGATTATTTCATTGTTTTTAAAAAATATTATAATTTTTTTAATGGAAACTTTCATGGTTCAAACTTAGAAAATTTCCTAAAAGAGATTTTCTTTTTCTTTTATAAAAACAATGAAATAATCACAAGTAGAAAACGCATGGGTGGGACTTAATATTGTCCCTCACTGTACATCCTATATTTTAAAAATATTTTTGTGTATGGGGGATTTTTAAAAATGAGTTCGCCCCCCCCCCCTCCGAAAAAATTCTATATACGCCCTTGAGTCTATTTGGCTTCTATTCTCCGATGCTCCTTTTCTTAGGATGGAATGTGAGTGGTTCAATAAATTAATAATTTATTAAGTTTTTTTTTATTTTTCATGTTTACGATAATGGATTATTTTGAAGGTTCTGAAGAAGGTATAGTGTGCCGAAACGATATCAATTTGGCCACCATCATTAACCTGAAAAATAAAAAACCTTATAATAAATCATTATTTTATTTAATCATTAACCTTCCATCCTTAGTCCGAGAAAAGGAGCAGAGGGAAATCCAAGCCAAATTAATATCTAACTCTAAAGTCAGTACTTTTAAAAAGCCTTTTCTTTTGGTTCTTCTTGCCTAATTTTATACAAACAAGAATTGATCTTTTAAAATATTAGAAAGATACTGAAAATAAAGACAAATTTTCCTTTTAACATATATTTATAATAGTTTCATATAGTGTAGTAAATATTTAAAGACAAAACATACAATTTAGAATTGGGGAATATCCAATCTACCATTATGCCTTTAAGATAAAGATATGAAAGACAATATCTATAATAAATTCATCTTTCTTCAAGTTGTTTATCTCTTGCAATAACCGAATCTTCAAATTTGACCATATAAGTTGTTCCTTTATGCCAATGACAGGTAACTTTAGCAGGCTAGAAAAAGAAATATTTTATAATAAGATAAAAAAAATTTTACTTAGATATTAAGTAATACTAAACAACATACAAAGCCGCATCCGCATAATACAGCTTCAACAATCCCGGCAGTAAATACGGAACAATTAAGACTCCCTTTGTCTTTTGGTACAGAAATATAACGGTTTACTAATGGGTCTTTTTCAATAATATAATATGTTCTTTCGTCATCGTTTGCATGTTCTAATTTATCGGCTTCTTTTCCAAACAAACACTAAAAGAGAAATAACGGTATAAATTAATTATAAATATTTGAAAATAAATGTATAGAGATTACGAGGTAACACGTTCTTAAATGCGCTTCAATTTTCAGGAAATAAGGGGACAATGTATATTCTTCTAGACTGACCATTCGTCCCGCATTTTCCGGGAGAGTTCTGCATTGATTCAATGTCTTTATTGGAAATTTTCTAGGTGAACCATGAACATTTCCATTAAAAAATATATATTTTTTTTTTAAAACAATGAAATAATCACAAGAGGAAAACGCATGGGTGGAACTTAATATTGTCCCTCACTGTACAGCCAAAAATAAAAAATCTGGTGTGACTGGTCGCACAGCACACAACTTTCTCTTACTCTTTGGCAAGAGAAAGTTGGGTACTGTGCTTGTCACACCAGATTTGTTGTGTAGAGATATAAGCGAATTTTGAGAAAATCGAAAAAAAACTGAAAAAGTTTTCAGTAAAGTACTAGTACTTTTTGGCCCATTTTGTTCAAAAGCTTAATTTCACCACTTGAGAGGGTGCCTAACTTAATTATAAAATAACAATAAGAGGATAAAGGAGCAAGCAGCCAGGTAGTTAGTCTCCACGAAATGAAACTCTCTATTGAGGAAACAGTTATATATTGTTTGTAAATGTTCAAATAATCTTTTGTTATTTTGATTTTTCTAACTCAACAATTTCTAGCTCAAAATGGACTGATGATGGTTATATTTCATTAAAACCGGAACTGTTTCCTCAATAGAGAGTTTCATTTCGTGGAGACTAACTACCTGGCTGCTTGCTCCTTTATCCTCTTATTGTCAAATATAACCGCCACTTCATCTCTTCAATTTAATTATAAAATTTCAACCTTAGTTCCTGATCAATTTTGTTCACATACAGACCATGTCGCGAAAACCGCTTTTTTGGATTCAGGGGATCTTAAAACGTTAAGATCCATCAAAATCTCGACATCGAATTTTTGACATGAATCCAATACTTTCTCTCTATATATAGGGTAAGAGAAAGTAAAATTAGTGGCCTTTCGATCACTCGAAGTTGTTCAATTTCTATATTCTCCTTTTTCAGTCCTTTCATCGATAAGATGCTCAGAGTAAGTCAAAATATTATGTATATATACAATTTGTGTTACATAGAAACAATGTAACATCTATTTTTTTTAGGTAATGGCATCTTAGACAATATAGGCATTAAACGATACTTAATTTGATAATTATTTAATTTTCTTAATTAAGATATACCATATATCGTAATTAAGAAGCATGGATCACATATATAAAGACACAACGTGATTTCTTCTGGTTGAAATTTTTAATTAATATATAAAGAGTCATCTTCAATCATATTATTATTATATTAAGAAAATGATTCTTCAATTTAATTTAAAAAAGAAAATCCATGAATAATGACCATTCTATTTTCCACGGATCTACAGGACAAAATATATATATATAATATGTAAATGCCTGTTTTGTAAAGCTCAAACAGCTGAACATTTTTGTACATATAACTCATTTTTGCAATTTTGTCCTTTACGACCTTTTAATTTCCAAGTATCGATATATCAAAAAGCATGACATTTTTTTTTAATATAAAAATATTTAATTTTTTACCTTCCATAATGTTGATCTTATGAAAATTAACATGTTTATTAATTTTGTTTCCCGTTTACAATTTTTTTCTCGCACAAAATATAAGTCAATTAATTTAACGCCAACTTCTTTACCCATCTCTAACAATCTGAAAAAAAAAAAGTAAAAAATATATATCTTACTGTATATATATAGTAAACTGAATATTAAATAAATCAAAGAAGTCAGTGGCTGTTTTTCTATAAATAGGAGAAGGAGCAAAACAAAAAGCTTCCGATTTTCAAAATCCATTGTGACGTTTCCGGTTAATTTTATTGACCCATCTTCAGTCTTTCAAAATTGCCCTAGAGTTGGTCGTATGGGTAATATAGGCAAATATGTCCTGGCCCATCATATTAAGTGAGAATGAAGAATTCGCCAGCTAACTTGCCAGCACATATGATTCATGAATTTGCATATATATTACCCATACGACCAATTCCGGGACATTAACAATTTCGAAAGGCTGAATGAAGATGGATCAATAAAATTAACCCAAAACGTCTTATTGGATTGTGGAAAATCGGAGCCTTTTTATTTTTGGGTGCATCTGCTCCTTCTCCTATTCATGAAATATTAGCCTAAAAAATACTCGAAACATTATCTTAAATAATAGCAAAATAATGTAAAGGCCTTCATAAATAATGGCAAAAAGTTTTTGGGCTCTGAGAATTTCCATATAATTCATAGTTCCGGGATGACCGAGCTGGAGCTCGGGGGTTTTTTCTTTTGATAAAGTTGGAAAAAACTAAAAAAAAAAATTATACCTCCTCTATTTGAGAAACTATTGACGCTATGAAAAAAGTCAATGAGATCAATTTTGTATAAAATTTTATCTTCTATAGTATATAGTAAATTAAAAAATATCAGCGATTAAAAAAAAAAAAATCATAACAAATTCCTGCATAATAAAACAAAATGATACTCACTTTTCCTGCAATTCGGGTACCCTGTATACACGATTCTGACAATATTGCACAACTTCAGAAAACAAAAGGGCATATGTACTGAGACTAATTTCTCCTTTACCCTTGCTTAAAGATTTATCCAAAATACTTGTTTTGGGTCGGACCGCAGAAATTGTAATACTCATTTTCTATTTATATTTACTTACTTCTCAATTTAAATTATATTTTTTTGATTAAAAATTATTTTTTTTTATTTAAAAACGAAGATGATTTATCATTTTCTAAAAAAAAACAACAAATGTCAAATAATTACACTTGAAAGTTATTTTTACTTTTTCATATAGATAAAATATTGTTATTTTTTCAATTAATTTAATCTAAGAAACTTAATTTTAAAATAATTTTATTAAAAATTGGCAATTAACCTTATTCCATTGATAATTGTTGTTGTTCGTATTATTGGCTTTTTGATTATTTTGACAACTAGAGCTGAACCAGGAGCTAGGAGAATATCAGGAATATTGCCAACTGAATTTTTTTTTTATGTTGGTCAGTTTTGAGATATTCCCTGTTGAGAATTTATTCCCTGAATTTGAGTATTCGAACAAGGAAGTATTCGAAGCAGGTATTTGAAGCTAAAAAAAACTAAAAGCTAAAAAATAAATTTTTTTAATATTTTCACCTTATTTATCTGACAAGATAAGTGGCAGGATACCAAAATAATTAATTTAATCCAACAGGTAAGTTTTTTTTTTTTTTAATTTTAAACACACTTTTTCCCACATACACAGTCTTTTCGGCCATTTTCGGCAACCTAGGCCAATAAGACTTTTTATGATACAATTTTTTACGAAAATTTTACTAGTCGCTAAACGAGAGTTTGTAGAATACAATACAAATATTTTCATGATCTATAGTAGAGACATGAACGGGCCGATTTTTTTTTTGCCCGTACCCACCCGGAATTTTTTCAAACCCGCCCGTGCTCCCCCCCCCCCCCCTCCCTCCGAAATTTAGTGAATTATTGAATGAATGTCTAGTTTACTTTCACTTACCTATATATATTAATATATATAGAGAGAAAGTATTGGATTCATGTCAAAAATTAGATGTCGAGATTTTGATGGATATACACGTTTTGAGAACCCCCACCCCCCAGCCCAAAAAAGTGGTTTTCGCGACATGGTCTGTCGATGTGGGTGCGTGTTCAATTTAAAGCGTAAAGGAAGTGAGCTAGGAGTCTGAAATTTTATATTTAAGTTAGGGTCCCCCATGAGGCGTGAAAATAAGCTTTAATCAAAATCGGCCAAACTAGTACTTTACTAAGGGAAACCAGTAGCTTTTCAAAATCATTTTTTCCAATTCCAACCACTTCAATTTCCCTCCGATTGGCCTCTGCTATATTTCTTTCCCTATATTGAGCCCGCGCAAAACTCTGATGAAGCAAATATTTGTGTCTCCTATCAAAGGCCTGCACGGAAAGTCCAATCTTCTCAAGCAATATCGGACAGACCAATCCATAATTAATAATATCATAAATAAGTTTTAGGCCATGTTGCCTTCTCCTAAATTCAGAAGCCAAGATTCTTGAAGAATGTAGGTTTGCATTCGTTTGTAGGATCTGGAATTGATTTGTGGAACGGTTTGTCTGTCAATACTTGGGATTATAGTCCTCTGCCCCCTATGATTATAAATCTATAATAAATTTTGTCAAGTCCTAAAAAATGTGCTAGTTGTGTGAAATTTTTATTTAAATCTTGATCGCAGAGAATAGTGAGTTGTGGTTGAGGTTTTCTTAAGGCGAATGTCGGGATGGCTAATGCGATGTTTACTCCTGGTCTCGTGGCTTGCGTGAATTTTTTTGATAATTGCTTCGTTTTTTTTTTTTTTATTTCGATGGAAATGCATGAACATGTTGATTGTTAATGGGCATACATTTCTATTTTTTTCCCTTTTGTTTTGTTTTGTTGTTTTTGTTATTGTATTTAAATTTGTATTTTGTTTGTTGGACCTAGTCACCGAGGATGGTGCCTCTAAGGGGGTCGTAATAAATTTATTTATTTTTTATTTATTTACTTTCCAGGGATCTCACCTCGAAAAGCCCCAAGAGCTCAGGGTAAGGGACATGAGGAGCGAAGAAGCCGGTACTTTTGTAAAAAAAACATATCTCAAAAATTTCTTCTTCACCGACTGGGACTCCACGCTCTCCATTTGCACCCTAGTAACGGGGTCCCAGTCAACAGAAGCAGTGGCGTAACCAGGTGGGGGCGAGGGGGTGCATAAAGCCCTTGGCGCCCCTCGAAACCGGCATAGGCGCCCTACAGCCTATGAAGCCCCCTGGAAAATCGGCGCCCTAGTTGAGCTTCGCCCCCCCCCCGCCCTCAAAGGCTGGTTACGCCGCTGAACAGAAGCGTATTCGAGGCGTATCAGTGTATCAGCAAAGAACAATTCCTCAACATTCAATCGTAGATCCTGATTTTTGTTTCCTGCAGTTCTATTGACTTATAAAAAAATACAGTAGTTGCCATGAATTTTGAAATGACTCTCGATATATATATATCGCTTGCTTTGAATCAAAGTTGCGAAAGTAAGAATTTTCAATTTTTGAGTTAAGCCTACCAAACGTTATTAAAACGTCTTCTTTTTTTAGTGCCAAAGTGGCGAAAATATATTTCCATTTTTTGCTATTATTTCTCAATATTAGAAATTCAAAGGTCGTAAAGGACAAAAAGCTACTTTTCAGGGAAGCCAAAAAAAAAAAAAACTTTTTCCGTCATAACTTTTCTGACTTTAGTACTATTTTAGTCTTTGAAAGACACTTCTTCTCAGAATTTCTAATCCTTTTTGACAAATTTGCGCACCTTTAGTTTCGAAGATAGGTTGTCCTTTACGCCCTTATGTTTTATTTTAATGTCACTTACACCTGCTTATTTTCTGTGTTTGTTTGAGATAGCACAATTTAAATGCAGTAAGTGTTAAATAAATTATTGAAACAAAAAAAAACCTTGTGTTGTCTTACTTGCTTCTCCGATTAAGTAATAATCTTTCAACTAGAGCCAACGGCTACCAGTTTAAAATTAATAATAATTAATTAGATTAGACTGTTTTGTAAAGCTCAAAAAGCTGAACATTTTTGTATATATAACTCATTTTTGCTATTTTACGACCTTTTAATTTCCAAGTATCGATATATATTCTAAAAGGCTTTAGCTACCGGGTGTATGCGAAGCTAAGTTTTCTCGGGTTAAGTCGCTTTGGATATTGAGATTTACTCGACGTTTCGGCTCTCCTAAAGAGAAGGGAATTAGGAGGTAATGATGGAGGAGGGTTGTTTAGTCAACCCAAAACCAACACAAACACGATTACACACAACCAACCTTCCTCCAGATCCCATAGACAAAACCAAACATCTGAGGTTTCCACCAAACAGACCTGGTGACCAGGAAGAGTGGAACCCCGTAAACAACCCTCTTCCATCATTACCTCCTAAAGGGGTTCTTTCTTGAAAATGGCTCCAAAAGGAGATCCGAAACATCGAGTAAATCTCAATCTTCAAAGCGACTTAACCCGAGAAAACTTGCTTCGCACACCCCGGTAGCTAAAGCCTTTTAAAAACACGACTTAACCCGAGAAAACTTATCTTTGCATATCTATATAGAAATGCTCTCTAGTAAATTTAATATAATATTGTAATACACACTACTATTTAATGTAATTTAATTAACATTAGATTATCTGACAACCTAATAAGTTTATATTATTGGTATTAGTATTTATATTATTGGTATTGGTGTCGTCATATAGGCTTTGAAGAGTCTTGGCGTTTTATTTAGAAGGATTAGCCGTCCCTTTTAGATGAGACATCGTTTCTAGGGAACACCACGTAGAGGTTCCTTCCATGTCCCCAAAAATTTTTTGAGAGCCTCTTAAAGCTCTTGGATCCATTAACACGATCCAGTGAGTAGATGCCCTTCTCTTTAACAGTTTGTGAGCTTATAATTAAATATTCTTCTAGCTATTTTAAGAGAATAATGATCTTGATGGGTATGAATTCTCTTTCACACAAAAATTAATTTGTCCCATCGAACTGCTGATTATCAATCAATTTCAATTTGTAAAGAGATCTACCCTCAGGAATGGTAAATTGTGAATAATGTGGATAATTGAAGCGTGTTTCATTCAAGTTTGTAACTCTGAATAAACTTCAAAATTTGAGATAGACCGATACATGGGCGTACCCAGCGAGGGGAGGGGCAGCTGCCCCCTAGAAGCAAAAAATGTTTATAAAGTGATGAAACGAAACAAAATTGGTGGATGGCGACGGGGAATGATTTTTTTGTTAGGATTTGAGGGTTTTTAGGCTTTTAATTCGAAGGCTTTTCCCCTCTATATAAAAAATAGCTATGTCACAATCTGGACGACCATGATCGCCCCCCTGGACGACCATGATCTGACCATGCCCCCCCCTAGATTTGATCCTGGGTACGCCCATGGACCGATAAATGGAAGCGACAAATAAAAGCTTTCTGAATGGCATCTGACTCGAGGATTGAATTTGTGCGATTTCATAAATTTGTTAGAAAATCGTCGTCCAACCTGAAAATAGAATCATTCTAATTATTAAAAAAGAAAAAATTCAATCTGCACACTTTTTATATTAAATTAAAACTTGAATAACCGCAGTGGCACCATCTCTACTGGTGTTCGGTAGGTGTTTATTGAAATAAAATTTTATTAAAAAACTTTTTTTCAATTTTTTATTAATAGTTGAGGCTGACTGCTTTGCAAAGTACAGTTTAACTATTAATAAAAAATTGAAAAAAAGTTTTTTAATAAAATTTTATTTCAATACACACCTACCGAACACCAGTAGAGACGGTGCCACACATTCAAGTTTTAATTTAAAGAAACCTCCGTCCCAGAATCTTCAACAACTTTTTATATTAATTTTATCTTAATAAAAAATTTACCTTTTGAGTATTTGATTAGTATGCAAAAAGAAATTCCATTACAGAATAAAAGAAGAAATTTTCAAGGCGATCTCATGAAAAAAAGCAAATTTTTCTATTCTAATATTTGAGTTGTCATGTTACATTTGAACTTTCTTCTTTTATTTTATGCCATCTTTAAAGAATTAAAAAAAAAATTTTCTTTTTCACCATCGCTGACTATTTATTATAAAGTGTGATGTAACTAAGCACATCATTCATCTCACTTTGTTTTTCGATAATCAGTTTTTATTTATTAATAAAATGAAGTAGTCGACCTAAAAAAAAATATAGAATTAGTTTTTGAGAATCAGGGGAATGATAAGTTAGAGGACAAATGCATTTACCTTTTATTAGCGAGAAAATTCAAGAATTTCTCTCTTCTTTCAATAATTCACACTCATATATATACACTAAATTAAAAATATACACTAAAAACGTTTTATTTTCATTTACTACAAAAAATAAAAAGTGTTTGTAGTAAAGGAAAATAATAATAGAAAATGAGCAAGTTTAGGCTTTCTTGTCTAGACAGAAATAAAAAAAAAAAAAACCGTGAGCCGGGAGTCTGAAGAAATGAGAAGTGTGAATGAACGTGGATTACGGGCAAATGAGTGCGGGGGCCAACCTGTAAGAGATCCTACCTAATCTGCAATCGGAAAATACGATGAATAAATGGGTATAGAGTATTTGTACCCCGTCTCCACCATCAGATCGGTGGAGCCCTCGGGTCTGTCCCTAGCCTCAAAAGGATTGCAATTTGAAACCTCCAGGATATTCCTAGAGAAACTGCAACCCTTCCCTGACTCATTTAAACCCATAGAGCCACTTCAAAGATACAAAAACATATGACTCCCAAATGCGTCAACAAAGACATCTTTTCGAAAAACACAAGAACACTTGAGAACCTGGGCTTTGATCTTTCAATCAGATCTGACCGCATCTCCTTACTTACAGTAATTGATCCACGAAGAGTAGCTGCAAGTTCTAAAATAGATAAAATCCCTCTCGTTGGCATGGTGCACCCTCCACCCTCTATATTCAAATTATTTAACTACAATTTAAGGTGTGAAAATGTATTTTCTAAATTACTGTTAATCAATCGAAAAGTGAATACATTTAAATTTGATTTCATGTTTAAAAATCACACCTTAAGAGCCTGGGTACCAAAGTTGATGATGAAATCCATCCATCGGCGGCTGATAAGAGAGCATCTCTTTCTCTCGATCGATGCATGTGAGGGAGGGAATTTAAAATTTTAAAAATTCAAATGCAAATTTAAATGAAAATTGTTTTATGTAATGATTAAAAAATTATTAATTGAAATTGTAAAGAAAAAAGCAAATCCAAGATTAAAAAATTATTAATTGAAATTTTAAAGAAAAATGCAAATCCAAGATTAAAAAATTATTAATTGAAATTTTAAAGAAAAATGCAAATCCAAGATTAAAAAATTATTAATTGAAATTGTAAAGAAAAAAGCAAATCCAAGATTAAAAAATTATTAATTGAAATTTTAAAGAAAAATGCAAATCCAAGATTAAAAAATTATTAATTTAAATTTTAAAGAAAAATGCAAATCCTATTTAGGGTCAGCTGAAAAAGGAAACATCCTAAAGAAAGCGAATCTAAGCCCTAAACCCCTTTAATCTTTTATGCACCATGCTAAAACTTATCTTTGTTCTGTTGGTCCTCGAAGTTCTCGAAATCTGTAAAAAAAAAAGAAGAAATTAGTAATTTTATATTTTGTTGATATTTAAGCATTGGAATGGTGTGTTTAAGGACTTTCAGAGAAGGGAGAGTGGTGGAAGACGAAGAACCTCTCAATATTTAGACAAATATAAAGTGAAATAGGAAAGAAATTTAAGTTAAAAAAATTGGATAAATAGAAAAAATTCAATGCTATTTCCTCTACTTTTAACAATAAATGAGGGAGCAGGCAGCCAGGAAGTAAGCCTCTACGAAATGAAACTCAAGAGTAGTGGAGACAGTTTCGGCTATAATTAAATAACGCCAACCTCAGTTCATTTTGGATATATTAAAAAATAATTATTTATATATACAAGAAAAAATATTTTTTGCATACAGTATGCACTCAAACGCCAATGCATTGAGCCACATGTAAAGTTGTCAATTATTGGGTATTAATATACATAAAATGCTTAATACCCACCAGGAGACAACTCTACATGTGACTCAATGCAATGGCATTTGAGTGCATACTGTATGTAAAAAATATTTTTTCTTGTAAATATGAATAATTATTTTTTAATATATCTAAAATGTACAATGCTTATAGCTCGAAAATGGACTGAGGATGGCGATATTTAATTATAGTCGAAACTGTCTCCACTACTCTTTGAGTTTCATTTCGTAGAGGCTTACTTCCTGGCTGCCTGCTCCCTCCCCTATTGTTGAAATACAACAGCCACTTCACAAATTGTCTTCTCTACTTTTCACTACTCGGGACATGGTTTTCTCTGAAAGGCCCTGTGTGTATTAGTAATAATAAAAAAGTATTTACCAGCTGCAAAACTGGACGTGGCCCGAGCCTCCAGGCGCTGCTTCAGCACGGCACTAACACTTAACACTAACACTTAATCACTATTGCACTCGCGATATACGCACATCTGAAAAAGAAAGAAAACATTTATTAGTATATGACTAAATTACAATTGAGATAACAGTCACTAACAAGGAAAGAAAAAACTAACTTATATTTAATTTTTAACTTTGCCCATCAACCGTAGGTTGGGCAGGTAAAGTTAATGTAATCGTAAAAAAAAAATCGAAATTTTTCTGAAGTTGCCAAAATGCGTTTTGAGGTCCCCTGAATCCATTTAAGTAGTTTTTGGAATGATGTCTGTGTGTGTGTGTGTGTAGGGATGTCTGTGGTAATTTTTTTCGACAACGAAAACTCAAAAACTATTCATTTAATATGTAAAACATCGGACCATTAGGGGGGGGGGGGCAATATTTTTTTCTTGAATAATGGGTGGGCAAAGTTGTGCGCTAGGCTTAGTCCGATCCTTTATTTTTTTTTGTTTAGGTCATTATGGAGCTAGATTTAAAGATCGGTTAAGAAACAAAGGAATTAAATTTATCTATATCATAAACTTTCTACTGCATACAAACACACCTAAACTTAGCACTCTTTATACTCTATTTTATATTAATCGAATAGATATAGAGGTAAGAGCAAGTAAAAAAATCCCCTCTAGTCGAAAGACAAAATTTCTGGCTCTAACATATCATAGCATGGGCGTACCCAGCGGGGGACAGGAGGGGCAGCTGCCCCCCCCCCCCTAGAAGCAAGAAAAAAAAAATTAAACGTTTACAAAGTGATGAAACGAAACAAAATTGGTGGATGGCGACGGTGAATGATTCTTTTTGTTAGGACTCGAGGGTTTTTAGGCCTTTAATTCGAAGGCTTTTCCCCTCTATATAAAAAATAGCTATGTCATAATCTGGACGACCATGATCTGACCATGCCCCCCCTCCTCCTAGATTTGATCTTAGGTACGCCCATGTATCATAGTCTTATCAAAAATATAAGCATTTCTTTTTATAAAGTATCAAAAAAGAAAAAAAATCTACCCCAATGGTAAAAAGAGACATCCTGACTATGCTCTCAATCCTCACCTATAATCAAGGGCGGTCCCAGAGGGGGGGTCAAGGGGGTCGTGACCCCCCCAAAATCGTTTTTTTTTAACACACACTTTTTTCCACTCACTCTCCCATGCACACAATCTTTTCGGCAACTTACGCCATTTAAGACTTAAACGATACTCATATTTGATTAATATATATTTATTGGGGTCCAGGCCCATTTATTTATACTATAAAAAAAAAAAAAAAAAAACAGTGACCCCCCCCCCCAAATGTAAGGCTAGGACCGCCCTTGCCTATAATAACAATATTAAACTGAAATTGAATTAAATCCAGTTCGAATTCACAGTGAAAATTAATATTTTCTGAATAGATTTCTTTTTTATAATTAAAATATTCGAGTAATATATTGAATAGGAAGATCTTCCTTATGTATTGAATAGTTAGGTTCAACTTGTCTGAACAGGTTTTGCCCGGGCATGATATCTCACTATATGATTAATACTATGGAAACAAGGTAATACAATCAAGGAGAGAAATTTATTTTTGTAAAAGCAACGAGAAAATAGTAAAATTTGTTTGGATGAACGAATAATTTTTGAGGAGAGAGGTGAGCGTCGGTCGGATAAAGAAACAAGAAAGACAGAAAGGGAGAGAGAGAATAGTCCCCTAGCAAGTGAGAGGTGAATTCAAGAGAGAGAATAATTTAAAATAATAAGAGATCAAATTATTCATTTGAGTAAACGAATAAAAAAATTCCGAGTCTTGTTTATATATATTCTTTGTGTAAAAGTTAACTTTGGCTTGGCTGATCAATCGTATCGTATATTGGATGGCGATTTTATAAATAAATATAAAATATTATCATAAAAAATATTTCAGTTTGCTTATTTATCATATTGTAATTAAATTTATTCAACAATATAAAAATAAAATGTAAAATACCTTTGAAAATAACGAAGAAGACTAAGCGATCATGAGCGTGCCAAAAGGAGATCGCCATGATGGATTTAATTTTTTAATACAAACATCACGGAGACGATGTCAACTCAATCAAGCCTCTCCGGCAACTAACCAAGGTGGCGTCTCATAATTAAGAGAATAGGGCTCCAGGAGAGAGAGCTAGGCCAATACTTTTGGTTAAGCTATCCAATCATAATAGAAAATGGTGAATCGCAGCTATGATTCGAGTCTAAGCTTTTAGAGTGGGGGTGATGACGTATTTATCCCCATCCCCTCGACTTTCCCGGGCTTGGTTCTGAAGTGATTATTGAAACATTACCCAAATGGCATCTTTATTGAGGAGTAAAAGGCGCGCGTTAGTATTAATAAAATTAAAATAAATGAATTAAAAAAAAACGAATTAACATCCATTTTTACTTTCTCTTACCTAAATATATTAGTAAATATAATATATAATTAGAATTTTATTTAAAGTTCTCTGAAGCAATACAGTAAGTATTTACAGAGTGAGTTTAAAATTTAAATACAAATGATATTCATTTTTTTTTTTAATGTTATGCAAGATTAGAAATAAAATAATAAAATAAAAGCAACAATCATCAATATTAGCATTCAATCGACGACCAACCTCACCCCTTCAGAGCGCCTATATATACCTGGTATATATATATATATATAGAGAGAGAGAGAGAGAGAAAAAGTATTAGATTCATGTTTGATTTGATGCCGAGATTTTTGATGGAAATACATGATTTGAGGTCCCCTCAGTCCCACAAATTGATCTGTCTATATGTGTTGATGCACAATCTAGAATTGGTTCCGTGGCTGCTAATTCGGCCTAGCATGTCACTTGCAGTGACCGGGCTTGATTAGATGAGGCGATGGGATACAGTGACCAGCATGCCGGAAAGGATAATTTGTTTAGGTATGCAAAGATAAAGATATATTGGGAGTGGTTTATTAGTTTGAAAAAATTGCCATATGATCGTCCCTTGGACACAGAACTTAGGTTATTTCAACGAGTATTCTAGCAGATAATTACATCAAATTTATGTAGACATTGTTTTAACCAAGACGACAAACGAGTCAATAAGAGATTCGTCCCAAACATGAAACAACACCCGAGCAAGTGCTCAGTGAGCAGTGCTCACGCACCTGATGATAAAAATGTTAAAAAATTATAATTGAGATAGATAATATTGCGAGATTTTTTATTTTTCGACTTTTCAAAATTATTCAGAGATAATAAAAGAAAGCATTATTATTTGTTGTCAGTATATATATTATATATACATTGATAACGAATACTATTGCTAAAATTATGAACGTGAATTTCTCCCTTGGCCCTCGTTATGTTTGCTAATTACTTCAAAAATCTTTCACTGGGCCCGAGTAAAATCAGTGGCCGTTTGCCAAAAGCAGATAAATCCATTTTTCCAATTTTTCAGTAGAGCAAAAACTAAGTTTGAAGTTGTCCAGTTCGTTATGGTGTTTATTTTTAAAAATAACATCGTTTATACTCTTAACTTATAATCTAACTCTATAATTATTATAATAAACATAACAGTGAAATTTATGATTTAGCAAAATTTGAAAAAAAAAAATCGCAAAAAATGCACTTATCTGTTTTTGGAATGAATTGTGCTAATGACAATTTGCAAGTTTTTTTTTTTTGTTTGTTAGATTTGGTGACAGACGGGACAAATGATGCTTTTTAATTGTGCCAGGCAAGAGACTGTAAATTTGTTACCGAATCTCGACAAATTGCAACTGAACTGGTGACAACTAACAACATGCATTTGGAGATACTATCAGCTGTTGTTTCGGATGCTTTTCAGATGAATTTATAGACGTGTTATCAAATTTCTCAACAGTGGCAGAAGAAGATAAATCAAAACTTTCAGCTTCCATTCGATTTTCCGAATTATTTGAGAGGCTACAACAAAAATTAAATAAATTTTGATTATGAGATTCAGAAGTGGCTTCAGAATGGAGAGTGAATGAGTTTTTAGACATGTTGGTTGTGAGCTAGAGACCAGATTTTTTATATTAAATTATTATTATAAATATTATTAATTTTCTTTTTGTTTTAAAATAAAAGAAATAATTTATTTAGATAGAAAAAAATGTACTTTTTATTTTCATTATTATTAATTCAGTAAATACGTGATCGTTTTACTGCTTAATAAACAAATCTAACTATAAAATATAAATTTATTTACCAAAATGCAGAAATTGTAGATTCTGGACTGGAATGGCACCCGTTCTGATGCCAATGTGACGACTAAGCAGAAGTAGGGCTGGACGGTAATGAATTTTCATACCGTCCAGCCCTAGGTGATGGGGCAAAACTGATGGCATTTAGGAATCAGCATTACCCAATTACCCAGGATTAGCTTCAAATACTCCGTCAACGAAAAAAATAGTTTTTTTTCTTCCCCTGTGAAATAAATGAATACTTCCGGGATGACCGCGTTTTTTTATTTATTTATTTATTTTTTTTTTTTGAGAAAAAATGGGAAAAACTAAAAAAGTGCATCAGAAAAATACTAGTATTCGAAACATTCCTAAGGCGAGAGCTATTCATATTGGAACCTGAAATAGTACCTATATATTTAAAATTTAAAAGAAATCTTAAAAGGGAATTTCGAGAAAAGTGGAAAAAACTAAAGTACATCAGTAAAGTACTAGTACCAGAGGTTTCTGAAAGACGACATCAATGCTACTTTATTTTCTATTCCGGAAATAGACTAAAAAAGTACATCAGTAAAGTACTAGTTCCAAACTACTTCCAAAAGATGAGAACTAGCGAAATTTCATATTCGTACCATAAATAATAGGCTAAATATTTAAAATTTGAAAAAAATCGCTAGAGGCGTTTTCGAGAACTTAAGTGCTTACAAACAAACACAAACACATAAACGTATTTATTTACATTGCCCGTTTAATTGTATAAGATTTTTCTCCACTAACAATAAATGTTTTTTTATTTTTTTAAATATGTATTCTACTATTTAATATGTATTTAAATTATAAATACATAGTATAAATTATCTGACACTTGATAAAATCATGACTTAGTGGGCAGAAATCTCTCTCTTTGTTTGTATTTACAAAAATTGGGTCAAAAACCCCCGTCTTGGGTCAATGGATAGCGCTGGACCTTGAGTTTGATATCTATTTTGTTTATAATTTCTAATTTCATTAATGGACTTTCACCAATTCGAAGTTAAAAAAAAAAATTATATTTTTCTAAACTTTTAGCAGTGAGCTAAATTGAGATAAATAAATGAGCAGAAATGGTCAACTAGTTGATCTAAGCTTTTGATAAGGAAGGAGCATCTAAATGAATGTAATTATTTTTACTTTCTCTTACCTCTATATATATTAATAGAGGGAGAGAGAGAAAGTAATGGATTCATGTCAAAAATTCGATGTCGAGATTTTTATGGATATACACATTTTGAGGTCCCTGAATCCGAAAATCGCAACATGGTCTGTCTGTCTGTGTGTGTGTGTGTGTGTCTGTCTGTGAACAAAATATCTCAACAACCATGAAAGCTAGGAGGTGGAAATATTATATTTAAGTTAGGCACCCCCCTGAGGCGTGAAAATAAGCTTTTGAACAAAATCGGCCAAAAAGTACTAGTACTTTACTGATGTACTTTTTCAGTTTTTTTGGATTTTCTCTAAATTCGCTCAAACGATTTAGAATAAAATTCAAAAATCAATTATTTTTTAGATGCTCTTTAAAATGTATATTCTCATTTTGCCCTCAAAATTGTTTGAAGAACACTTTACTCTTGTTTGTAGATGGCCTGTAGATGGTAAGGATGATCAATTTAATTAT